>QZFA01000023.1:0-227224 GCA_003614995.1 Cladosporium phlei | reverse complement strand
CACCATAAAAAAAAAAAAAAAAAGACATCAACAATGCATCCCCCGACCCTCCTAGGCCTCGCCCTCGCCCTCGCAGCCACAGCAGCCGCAATCACCACCACCACCTCCTCCGCCTCACAAGTACTCAAACGCAACGACGACGACCCCAACATCCAAACCGGCCAAGGCCCCAGCGAAGCCTACCGCGCCTGCTACCCCCTCCTCAACGCCACCTCGAAAACCCCCGACCTCAGCGCCCCCTGCAACTTCGTCGCCGCCATCCAAGCGCAGTGCGCCTACGGCCCGCGCGCGCTAGAAGAACCCCTCTCCAATTCGGGCGCCGTCGACACCTGGCCCAGCAACAACCCCGGCGCCCAGCAGCAGCAGCAGACCTCGCCCTCCAACGAGCGCACGTGCATCTGCCAGTCGCAAATCGCGGATGCGGCGCGTGGCTGCACGGCTTGCTTGAAAGCGCACGAGGGGCCCGAGTTCGCCGAGGCGGCGGCGGGTGGTTTTGCGGGTTTAGTGCCGGAGGTGATGGGGCGGTACTGCGATGTTTCTTACACTCCGACGGGGAGTTTTGTGGAGTTTGTTGGGGAGGCGTGGGATGCTTATGGCAACGGCGATGGGGAGGGGGGGGATGGGTCTTCTTCTTCTTCTTCCACCTCCTCCTCCGATTACTCGGATGTCATTGGCACGTCGACGGATGTTTCGCTGTACTACACCATGTCTGTGACTCGCAGCGATGCTTACGATCTCGTTGTGCCGACCGGTTCAAACGGCAACGTCACTTACACTAGCACGCGGACTTCGGATGGGCAAATTGTTCCGACTGCTGTGGATGCGAGGGAGTCGGGGTCTAGCAGCTCAAATGTCAGTGGGAGCGGCGGTATGGATGCTTCTGCGAGCGCCACGTCTTCGGCTGATTCCGGTGCTGCTACGGCGTATGCGGGAGCTGCTGGGTTGTTGGCGCTTGTGGCGCTTGCTGCTGTTGGTCTGTGAAGGTAATCAGTGTAGGAGGCCAGTTGGAGAGTAGGATGCATCGAGATTATCGAAGTGATACATGGATTGTTGTCGTGGAATCGAGTTTGTTGTCGCGTCACCTCTTGATTTCGTCTCAGCGTTACATCCCAACCGAGAGATACCCTCATCTACAACTCATCCCTTTTCCTCACCTTCCCGCCCTCCCCAGCCGCTTCAGCCTCAGCATGCTTTGCATCTTCCACATCAGCCTCGAAGTTCTTCTTCTTAGGGTTCCTGGGAATATCACCCCGATCTTCCAACACAGTCCCATCGCCCCTCCGCTCAGCCATCTTGCCAATTTCCTCACTCATCTCGCCCCTCAACTCGCCGTTCTTCCCAACCTTGGCTCCCGTGCCACCCGCACCAGATCGCACGCCCCCAGAGCGCGAAATTTCGTCGCCCATACCGTGAATAACCTGAGGTCGACCGGCAGCGCTTGGTTGCACGATGAGAGGAGCTCGCGAAGCTGTAGGTTGCAATCGCGTGCTTTGAGTGGCCTTGTAGGGCTCGGTGGTAATGACTCCAACAGTCGTCAGGAGGAAGAAGAGTGGTTTGAGGACCGTCCAGTTGAGGATAAAGGAGAAGCAATTGAACAAGAACAGCGGGAGTTTGAAGAAGGGTCCGTAGAGAATCCGTCGGAAGATCAACCACGAGAGGGTCGCCAGCAGGATGTAGAATGCGGTCTCCAAGTACCACGTGTCACTCTTCTGGCTTCGTAGCAGAGTTCCTAGAAGTGCTCTGCTTTTTTCCAGCACGCTTCCGAGGTCCGAGTACTTATCACCAAGTTCTTTCAGGGCCGCAGTGCTTTCGTCAAAAGTCTCTTGAGCGAAACGCGAGCGCGAGAGCTCAGTGGACAGAAGGTCTGTAGTCCTGCGAAGAGCAGAAGTGACGTCCGAAGACTGGGCGGCGAGCAGCTCGTCTTTGGTGAGGTTCTTGTGTTGTTGGCGCCTTTGTAGCTGGGAGCGGCCGGCGAAGAGGTCTGCTGCGCCGTTCGGCGGTGTAGAAGTCGGGGAGGAAGGGTCGGAGGCGGCTTGTTGGAGGCTGGCGAAGACGAGCTTGCGCTCCTTGATCTTCGACTCGTCGGCGGCACGTTTGGCAGAGATCTGGGCGCGGCGGAAAGCGCCTCTTGCAGTGTTGAGGTCCTCTCCTAGACGGACGACTTGGACGCTTAGGCGTTCGCGTTCAGTGCCTTTGGTGCTGGGTCGGGCGCTGCTGCTGTGAAGGAGGCCGCCTGTGGGTGTTCTGGTGGGAGGGATGGAGTCTTCGATGTCACCACGCAACAACTCGAGATCTTCTTCCAGCTGCTTCAGGCCTTCGTGGATGTCCTGGGCGAGTTCGATGCGGACACTGTTGCCTTGGTCGTCGAGAGGTTCGGCGCCGGGCGGGAATGTGAGTCTCGCGAGACGGGTGATGAGGAGGTTTGTGGTCTTGAGAGAGTCTGTGAGGTTTGCCAGCGAGGCGGTCAAGTGTGTTGTGGAAGTCATTGCATTCTTGGTTGGTACGCCTGGTTGTTGCGAGAGTTCATCGACTCTCAACTCCTCATCAGCCGACGGAGTTTCAAGCCGATCTCGCAAGGTTCGTAGCCTACCAGGAAGTACATGTACCTGTACCGACCTCACCGACACACTCCTTCCTACAACATCACAGCTACTCTGACATTGCCCTGACCACACCTGGCTCCGGGCATGCAGTCGAAACTGACCGATCCAGCTGCTGAGCTCGCAGCCGGCGCACAGCCAGCATGCACATCCTACCGCGTCCTACCAGCCTGATCCTGCTACAAACCCTCAAACCACAAACACCTCGAATCCACCCTAGACACTGCAACAATGCCTTCCACACATCCGCCGTCCGGCAAGAGCAGCCACGCTCGCGATCGCCCCAAGTGGGCACCATGACACCCGTCCCGCACGACGACAACAAGCCCGCCAGCAAGTCGCCCTTCTACTTCCTGACCGGCTACTCAGGATGGGCGAAGCGACCCTCACGACCATTCCCACCGCCCTTCTTCTCGCCGCCTTCTGGGTCCTTCTCGGATCCACTATCCACACACAACCGCAGCCGCGATCGGAGGCCCAAAGTCAACGGTGAGATGATTCTCGGCGTCACGAACGGCGACGATGCGATGCTGGTGACTGAGAACTTACTCGCGGCGAACGACGGAGTCGGGGCGTGGGCACAGAAAGAGAGAGGACACGCGCCGCTCTGGAGCCGACTTATAATCCACTTTTGGGCCAAGGCGGCAGAGAAGGATGGAGTTGGAGCTGCGACTTCAGGGACTGTGGATGGGACGCCAAAAGAGGGAAACAACAAGCCAGATCCAGTGCGGTATCTGAGCGAAGCTTACGAAGCTACGAAAGAAGCACTAAGCACGCCGAATGAATGGCTGGGTACCACCACCACATCTTCGGCATTACTACATTGGGAGGGAGAGCAGCCTTTACTTTACGTGACGCAGCTCGGCGACTGCAAGATCCTAGTCCTCCGGCCGGACAAAGACGCGAAAAGCGACCAAATCAAAGACGAAAACATCGGCGGCGAAATCGTGTTCGCAACCAAAGAACAGTGGCACTTCTTCGATTGCCCCCGTCAACTCGGCACAAACTCGCCAGATACGCCAGAAGAAAACGCAGTCCTCGACATTGTCAACCTGCAAGAAGGCGACGTTGTTCTCGCCATGTCCGACGGCGTCACAGATAATCTCTGGGAGCATGAGATCTCCGCCAGCGTGCTCAAGTCGCTGCGAACTTGGTTGGAGAAGCATGCTGCCGAAGACACGGCTCCCAAAGATGCGAGTGGCGTGTCTGAAGGTGCTATGAGGTTCCTTGCGCAAGAGCTTGTTCTTGCGGCGAGGCAGATTGCCGAAGATCCGTTTGCTGAGAGCCCATTCATGGAAAAGGCTGTGGACGAAGGATTGGCTATCGAAGGTGGGAAAAAGGATGATATCAGTGTTGTTGCCGGCCTTGTGAGGAAGAGGGACATTACTTGAACTGGATATACGAAGGAAACGTTTTTGAGACAGAACGCTGCTGGAAAGCGGCCAACATACAGCACGAGATTTCACCAACAACATACATTCTGGTCAGGAGACTCGATTCGGCCCATGTTCCGGCCGGTCGTAAATCCACACAGAGAACAAAACCCAGAATCGTTGTTGTTCCTCTGTTGCATGAGAGCCGTTCTTGTCGTATTCTCCGGCCAGCCAGCTGACCTTCCCATACAACAACAACCGATAATTTAAATTCGACATCTCCAGAACGAGGAACACCAAACCCATCAAACAACTCTCAACGAAAGATCTGGCCCACAACCCCAACAAGACCCTACTGGTAGTTCCCCGCCGCCTTAACACTCGCATCACTCGTCATCGCCACATCCTTGACAACAACACTCTTCCCATCCTTGCTCGTAACCCTGACACTCGCCTTCGCCGCTCCAACCCCACTCGGGATCTCAAAGAAGTTGTAATCAGTCCGCTTCGCCGCCTTCCAAGTCTTGCCACCATCGATCGAGACTTCGAGCTTGGCGGTGCGGCGGTTGGCGTTGACCACTTGCGCCGAGAACCAGTACTGCGACACGCCGGATTTGAGGTGGATGGTCAGCGGGCCCGTGACGAGCGAGCCGCAGTCGACGAACTCGTAGGACGTGTCGATTATGCCCTTGCCGGTGTCGGACTCGAGGGCGTTCCAGGCGTTTTGGAAGAGGTCCAGGTGGCCTTCGTCGCATTCGGGGCATTTGTCTACGATCTGTTGTTGCGTAGAATTGTCAGCTGTCTACTTCCCTTCGTTTTTTTGTTGTTTTTTTGGTCAAGTTGGCATGTTTTTGTTTGGGTAACTTACCATCGCAGTAATCGACTTCCCCCCATGCGAGACCTTGACACACCCGCCGCAGTTGGACGCGCTGTCCCAGGCCTGGCCGCTGAAAGCCGTGCCGTAGAGGCCCGCGGGGAGTTTGTAGGTCGAGAAGGAGCAGGTTCCGCCCTGGACGTTGCCGCCGTAGAAGGTGGATTTGCCGGCTACGGCGCGGCGGGCGATGGCGTTCGGGTTGGCGCTTTGGTTGGTGTTGGTGGTGGGCAGGGCTGCGGCGGACGCAGCGGCCGCTGCGAGGAGGAGGGTGGTGGTTGTTGGGAAGTGCATGATTGCGTTGGTTGTTTGGGGGGCAGTGTGTAGTTGGCACAGGCCTGCTGTTCGAGTTGTTGGGTGTCTGGTGGAACGGGAGTTGTTGTCTTAGTGAACGAATGAACGGATAAATGAGCGACTGGATTGTTTTGGAGAAAAACCAAAAGTAACAAGATCTGCCCCTCGACTCACTCGATTATATATACCTACCGACCTTTTTGCAAGAAACGCAAGCCTTGCATGACGATGTCCAATAAAGGCTCGGATTAGACGGCGTGCATCGAGAGACATATTCGACGGTCTCGCCCTTTTCCCATGTGGGTTCACGCGTTTCAAATAGATAGACGAGCCGATGCGGGCTTTAAATTACTGCGATCGTCGGAAATCCGGTCGGGGAATCAATGGCAGACAGGCACGAATTAGCATCGGCGTCCTGTTCGGTAGAGGCGCGCATTGTCGATTCAAGATGATATACATGTCTGGTGGTTCGGATGGTTTATAGTTTGAAGTTGCTGACATGAGTGAAGTCGAGTACAGAACCCTTCTGGGGGGCAAGTGTGGAGATTTGCGGTTCGAGGACACCCATGTTCAAAAAGCCCTGAAACGAACCTGGCTTGAACGCGACAAGCATTTGATGCGCGACTGGGGAGAGATCGGAAACAAGGCCTGCGTTGACTCGGTTCGGTCGATGTCTCTCTTCCGTCCAGCCGTTCTTGACTGCGGTGGGCTGAGCTTAGTGAGCTGGTTCCGGAGGATGGGTCTCTTGATAGGACGAAAAACTCATTGTAGATTATGTTCATTGTATATATGGTACTTATTCATGCCTTGTCTTTGAACTCATCCATACACATGCGGAGCCGTGATCGTCCACCCGAGCTATCACTCGGTGTCACTGTCCTGGACCACACGCCGGCTTTTCGTCCGACTAGCAGCAGCGGCAGTAACAACGGGCTCGTCATCGTCCGTATCGGAAAACCCAACCACTCCATCATCGTCTTCGAGATCAACAACAGCACGAGACCCTTTTGAAGTCTCATCACTGTCCTCGTCCTCATCATCCGACTCCATCAGAATGGGCATCGGCTTGGCCCTTGCTTTGAGCCGACCGCCTCTCTTGGTAGTCGCAGGACGCTTCTGCGTATCCGGCAAAGAGCTGGACAACATCTCAATGGGATCGTCACTCCTAGCCACGAAAGCTTCGAGCTCACTATCAGGCTCTTCCTCGTCCTCCTCGCCGCTCGTGTCATTCGAGCCAAGGTCGATGCCTTGAGTGCCAATGCGCATGTTCGCGGGCGTTGGCTCGGGGCTGGACTCGGCGCCTTCCATGGCGTCAGATCCGTAGTGGTTCGCACGTGGAGCCGGCGCTTTCTTTTTGGCCGCCGGATGTGCTCGAGGTTTCTTCGCTTTTGGTGCAGGGCGCGCGGGTGGAGGTGCTACGGGAAGGTCGTCTTCGGAGACTTGTGGTTCAGGACTGACGAGTCGCGCTCGGACGCCGGTAAGATCCTTTAGATATTTCTCGTCGAAGAGTCCTTCCATCTTTCTCGGGCGGTCTGGGCTCAGATCTCGCACGGCCTGCATTGCTTTCGAGGAGGCCAGAGCCGCCCGACCGTGTGCAACATACTTGTGTCCGCCGAGCGAGCGGATCGAGTCCGGGAACTCCGAGGGATCTGGCGCCTGGACCAAAGCATTTTGATCGTTGTCGTTCGTCTGCGCGTACTTCCGTTGAAGCTCACGCTCTTGCTCGGCTGTCAAAAGAACATCGTCAAGGAACGGGATCTGCGCAGGTTCCGGTGCAGGCGATACTGGTCTTTTCTTCGGTGTCTTCTTCTTCGCTGGTGCTGCCTTCTTCGGCGCCGGCTTGTCTTCGTCGTCCTCTTGATCGGAATCCATGCGGCTTGCAGTGACAAAACCGGTGCGCACATTGTCGGGCATGTGGAATTTCTTAGGAGGCCTCTTGACCTTGCCCTTGCCTCGTGGCTTGCGTTTCTTCTCATTCAGATCAACCGGCTGTGTGTTCTCAGTCGGGATGTCGATTATGCGCTTGTCGACCACAGGCTTCACGTCCTTCGGTAAGATGCGTGGGCTCTGGTCGTCGTGGTAGTTGTATTTGGAGTCGTCCGCAATGGTCTTCTGGATGTAGGTGTAGTTGTCCTGAGCTTTGGCATAGTCGTTGTCTTCTTTGCCACGCATCAGAAGCAGCACCACCCGACCAATACGCTTCCGTCCAGTGCGACCAATACGTTGAAGCATTCGCACGGGTGATGCGGAGGCGTCGTAGCAGACAATGAGATCAACATCACCAATGTCCAATCCCTCTTCTCCGATGGAGGTTGCAACAAGTGTGTTGAACTTTCCAGCTTTGAAGTCTTGGATGACTTGGTTCTGCTTCTTCTGGTTCATGCCTTCTGAAGACTTGGAACTTGCTTGGCCAACGAACTCGTGCGGGCGAATCATCGGCTCGTTTCGCTTGAGGACTCTGCAGATGTCTTGTGTGCTGTCGCGGAAACCTGAGAAGACCATGATTCTCGTAGGTCTGGTCGGTACGTTGGCATCTTGCTGGCCTCCTTCTCCAGCGTCCAAGAAGTGATTGAGCACAACCTCGCGCAGATACTCCAGCTTGGGGTGGCCAATGAAGTCTGGACTATTAGACCAGCGGCGCATGTATCCCATAGCTTTGACCCAGTCCTCATGTTGTGTGATTTGTGTTGCGTACTTGGACTTGGTTTGGCCGCTCTCCACGTTCTTCTGGAATTCCAGTGCGCTGGAATAGAATGGCGTGATGCCGTGGAACTTTAGCAGGGAGATGCTATGGGCGATCTGGGAGAGAACAGTGAAGATCGTGTTGACCATACCCTTGAGACCTTGCGGTGCTTTTCGGCCGGCTTCAGACATCATCCATTTCTTGCGCGCTTGAGTGAGACCAAAGGCTGTGAGTAGCATTGGGTCTTTCGACCAGTAAGCGTTCTGAGAGTTCAGCTTGTCGAGAACTGGCTGAAGCGCTTTGGAGATGTGGTCCATGATGAGATTTTGCTCATCGCTCCAGTCAAAGACTTCCTTTTCAGTATGCTTTTCGTGGGTATACTGTCGGATGTCCAGAGATTGCTCGGTACGAACTTCCACTCTTGCAATACCGAGGTTGTCGATGATTGATTGTACTGCCTCCACACTCGATCCTGGTGTGGCTGTCAAAGCCAGGACGCGGAAGCTTGGATTGAAGCGGCGCATGAAGGCGACAACTTCAGTATAGGCATAGCCGCCTGTAGCTTTGTGGGCTTCGTCGACAACGAGAAGAACGATTTTCTTCGGATCGCAAATGCCAGTCTTGAGATCATTGATGACAGTCTGGGGTGTCATGAAGAAGACACGCCTCTCTAGCCATTCCTCGACTCGAAGTCCAGGCGTGGTCTCTCCAGTCATCAGTACAGTGTCGTCCCTGCGGATGCCTGCAATACCATAACAAGCCTCCATCTGTTGAGCAATGAGAGGCTTCGTTGGAGCCATGAAGATGATCTGCGCATCGGTCCAGCGATAGTAGTTAAGCATGACCGTAGCGGCAATGAACGTTTTTCCTAGACCTGTAGGAAGTGCAACAAGCGTATTGTGGAACAGGCTACGTGACACAATGTTGAATTGGTACTCACGAATCGTGCCAAGGTTTGTCGGGTATATCCAGGTCTTCATTGCCTCTGGGTCAAGTTTGTGGTGTGTCACTGCTTCCTCACGAGCCTGTAATGGCCATGCATGTTTCTTCGTAGCTGCTTGCGACGCAGACATTGCTTGAGTGGCAGGCTGTCCGAACAATGTTATTTGTTTCAGGCCAGCCTGCGGTCCTCGGAGTCCACCATTCGCTGGTCGCTGAGAGGTTCCTATTTGCGATGACAACTCTATCACTTCCTTGTTCGGCGATCTCTCACCTGCAGACGAAGAGAACGCATCCGAAGGTAGGTCCTCCAAATCTTGAGTAAAGTCTACAACTTCGGAGATTTGTCTCGCGAAAGGCTGTCGAGACTTCATAGCTGCTTGTTGTACCCGGGCATTTTGACCGTCCTCCTCTGCCTGTAGGCGCAAAGCCATTGCTTCATCACTCTCGACGGGTTGAGGGCGTGGTGCCGCGCGCTGAACAAAAGCATCCAGACTTCCACCCAGGCGTGACTGTTTTGCGATGGAAGTAGTAGACGGCCCAGCATTGGACATTGGCCTGGCAACTGCGTTGGGCGGTGCATTGAACAATGGCGGAGGTGGCCTTGGTTTCTTCCACACTGCGCCTCGTATGGCGGCCGGATCTTCATCGAGATTGGCTTGGGTCTGGGTGAATATCATATCGGGCAAGAGCCCGCCATTCTTCGGTATATGGATTTTGTATTTGGACTGTTTAGCCGCTTGGTCTTCTCCCTCCTGAACCTCTTCATGGAAGTAATAGCCGCTGTCATCTTCCTCGAGTAGAGTGTCGTCGTCGGCCTCAGCCTGCGTAGGCGCTGTCGCTGGGAAGTGTCTTGATGCCGCTGCCGGAGAAGAGCCTTCTTCGTCATCCTCCACATCATCACTCCCATCTGAGTCTGCTCCATCGATTTGTCGTGATCTGCTTATGCGACGGCGTTTGGTGGGTCTCGGTGATGCGGCAAAGTCAACATGTTGAGATGCCTCGATCTGGGTGGCGGCAGCTAAGAACTCGGTGTCGTCGCCCTCGACGCCGTATTCATCGCTGGAAGACATGGCATGTCGGTGGTGAGGTTTGAGAGTGCAGTTGAAGGTGCCGTGATAATTATCCTGTTGGACGACGCGTGCTAGATTTAGGTAGACGCGATGATGACGCGGGGCGGAAGTGACGATACAGTAGGGTACGGATTGGGGTTACCTAGCATTCAACGACCATCAAGGTGTCAAACATGTGCAAAGCATACAATACAGACTACTCATGCTCGATCTTCAGTTTGCGAGCTTAACATTACAATAAGCACAACACGTGTGGTACACTCGCCGAAACAGGTCGCAATACCTCAAGATGACCAATAACGCCGGATATAACCTCGACCAACAATCCCCGCCTGAACCGTCAGTCATCCTCGGTATGGACATCATCACCGATCGCCTGTCCATGGACCTGTTATATACCCAAACGAAGAGTCCGGATTGAGACATTGCTTCACAACAAATCATCAATAACTGTGCTATCGAGATCAGTCCCAAAGGCCTCATTCATCGCATCTTCCCCATCCCCAACCCCATCCAACCATGCCCGAACTCACCGGCGACCCCAAACAGCACGACCCGTCCAAGTTCGCTGATGGTATGACCGGGAGCTGTCTTTGCGGTAGCATTCAAGTCACGATCCTCGCCAAAGATCTGTTCGAAAAACCACGCGGCCATCTCTGCTCGTGCGCCAACTGCCGCAAAGTCGCAGGCAGCTATGTCGCGTCAAACATGCTTCTAGACGCCTCGGAAGTGAAGATCGAGGACCGAGATGGGACGCTTAGGTTCTACGACGACAAGGCGACGGGGAGCGGGAACAGTGTTTACAGATACTTTTGTGAGAAGGATGGGAAGTAAGTTCCGCGAGTCCTAGTTCGAAATGCATGATCTGTGTTGATGGGATTATGCTGACTTTGGGTTTTCTTCACGTCTCGTGTAGTCCTGTGAAATCCGAAACGGCTGCCTATCCGGGCAAGATCATTATGAAGATGGGCATGTTCCCTCGCATCCCAAAGCCGGAGGCGCAGGGCTTTGGCAAACACAGGCAGAGTTGGGAGGGGAAGCATGATGGTATCCCCGTTTATGAGTTCAAGTGGGCTGGACCCGAGAAGAAGCAAATGGCCGAATAGCGGGATTGCGTGACGTCTCTTGAAGAAGTGAGAAATGAGAATGGACTAAGTGATCAGATTGCATGGCTCAGATTATCGCGTTCCTCTCTCCAAATTACTACCAGACGCTGCGGACAATCTACACAACAATCAACCAGTCCAACGAGAAGATAACAAAACTCGACACATCCCGTCTTCCCCTCGAAACAGAAAACAATCTTTTGCAGCCTAAAGCATAGATCAAATCATCATAAAAGCCCACTCATCCGACTATCCCTCCAAATACCCCTTCCCATCCTCAATCCCATTCCACCAAAGCGCCGGCGCCTCTCCTGGCCTAACCTCCTTATTCTCCCCAAGAACAACTTCCACATCAAAGATACTCCTCCTCCTCCTCTTCTCACCACCATCCCTCTTAACCTCATCCCTCTCAACATCATCCCTCTTGAACGACCCCGTCGGAACAGCTCCCCCAAACCCACCATTGAAGTAATTCGTCGCATAAGTCCGGCAAGTGAAACTGCTACTGGGCTTGCTCGAAGGCGCAACAGTACGAGTAATGTAGACAGTCGTAGTAGCCGTGACGCCACCGCTACCTCCGCCAACTGTAGTCGTAACGATGCCTCCGCCCTGAGTGATCGTCACCACCCCGCCACCACCTGTGCCTATGGGGCCTCCGCCCGTTCTTGTCGACCCTCCGCCTCCACCTCCTCCACCACCTGTGCCTGCTGGACCTCCATTCCCACCTCCACCCGTGCCTGTCGGTCCTCCGTTACCGCTTCCACCTCCACCACCACCTCCTCCTCCTCCTCCGCCTCCACCAGTGCCACTCCCACCTTCGCCTCCTCCGCCACCTGTGCCTGTAGATCCCCCAATCCCGCCTCCGCTCGTCTGAGCTGGATTAGCAGTCGCAGGAACCTGAGTAAAGATAATCGAACTCCCCTGACTATTCGTAGTACTAACAACCTGCTGCCCAGGCATAGACGAGCTGCCCGTGTAAATGAAGTATCCGGACTTAGGACAAGTAACCTCCGAACCACAAGCCGTCACCGTGTGAGTAGTGAAGATTGTGGTCGTTCCAGTCAGTCCTGGTCGCGCAGCACATGTCGGATTGTAATTGCCGGGCGTGGAAGAAGTGGGCATGGAGGTAGGAGGGCCAGTCGGAATGTCGTTCGGGTTAGTGACGAAGGGTGTCAAGCCACAAGTAAAGCACAGGGTTACATCGCCGCCTCCACCGATTCCGCCACTTGCACTTCCACTCGTGGCGGAAGACGCGGAAGACGATGTGTAGACGTAGAATGAGCCGCTCGATGTGCCGCTCGACACACTGGTGAATGATCCACCGGTGGGAGCCGTGACTTCGATGGTGCTGGTCACTGTATCGATAGGCGGGTTGGTAATGGTGACAGTTGCACCAGATGGGAGTGCTGGAGATGGTTAGCTGAGTCTTGTCAAAGCAATACGTAGAGTTAAACTTACAGATAGTGGTAGGCGGACTAAGCGTAGTCGTCACAGTCGTAGGCGGCACCGAGCTACTTGCACTAGCAGAGTATGCTGGCGGGCCTCCAACCCGGATGGCAGCTATGTAGTTGTTGTTGCCGATTTGCCTGCCGTCGAAAGCGGAAAGAAGCCTGCATTGACGGCTTGCCCTGTCGTAAACGACACCAGCACACAGCTCATTCCGATCGCAATCAGGTAAGCAGTTTGCGAGATTGTTGGAGATGACTGGGGCAATGGGGATATATGTGCTCTCGTATTGCGTGTAGCACACGATGTTGTAACTCACGTTCATACCATCCGTGTAGGTCTTTCCGGCGCTGCCTGGACAAATAGGAGACGTATCGATCGGTGTCGGCGGTGCTTCGCCCTGAGCGTACACTGTTCCTGCAACGCCTCCAGGAGCATACGAGTATCCAGTGACTGAGCTGAGAAGCGTGCAGTTGTCGCCGACGAAGTTGAAAGCCTTACAACCTTGTGTCCTGTCGCAAAGGTTTCGGCATGACTGAACATCGGGTACGGTAGCTCTCTTCGCCAGCATGGAAATGCCCTCAATCTCTGACATTTCATCACCAGTGTTTTCATTCTCGCCCGGATCTGCAGATCCTACTCCAGACAGTCCACCAGTCCCAGATTTGTCGGATACCTCACTCCCAGTCGCAGAAGGTGCGGGAGCCGTACTGCTAGTCCTTGGTAGGACCTCGATCATGACCGCGGAACAGACTAGTACTGTAAGACGAAGTCGGCTTGACACCCAACGGCATCTGGTAGACGCGGATCGAATTGATGTCCCAGTAGGCTTCGGTGAAAGCCTGCGGGTTGTTGCCCACGAAGTCGACGCAGCGGTTTCTGCTGCCGGAGACGGCTTGGTTCTGCGGGCAGTTGGCGTAGTTGGCGTAGACTTCGCCGGCCCAGTCGCCGCAGAAATCGGTGTTGATGATGATGCTCATGTTGCCGAAGTGCTCGTCGATTTTGCAAGACCCTTGCTGGTTTACTGTTGGTCTGCCGAAGTCTGAGACGTTGGGTGCGCCGCTTGAGATGCTGGTTGGGATGGAGCCGCGAGGGAAGAACCAGTGCTTGACGTAGTTTGAAGTCCACTCGGTTGCGTAGACACCGCCGCCATTGTCGTTTAGAGGTTTACCGTAGTTGTTCGGGATGTTCTTTTCCTCGAGTAGGGAGCCACAGCCGCTGTTGAAGTTCTCCTTGTAGTAGCAGTTTGTCGTTTGGAGTTTTGCGGTCTGGTCGCTTCCGGCGATGGTGCATCCGTCGGTCGAGTGCAGGGACATTCCATTTTCGGTGCTGTCGTGGACTCCTTCGATGATGTCTGGCCAAGTCAGCTCTGCCAGCAGTCTAGTTAAGTTGTGCAAAGAGGTATCACTCACCAATCTCTCCAAACGTGGGCCACGGATCCGGCCCAACGAGCCAGTACGCCGGCCAAGTGCCACAGCCCGTAGGCATGTGCTTGACATCGGCAATGAACAAACCATGCGAATACCCATTGTTGCTGACCAACCGAACAGAAGGTCGACCTCGCCCACCAAGAGGAAATTTGTTGGTAGTGTCAACGCTCAGTCTGGCAGCGCCGTTCGTAGTCGTGACATATCCGTTTCGTTCGGCTGTGGTTCTGTCGACATACTGGACATGGCCACTGGTGGGATCGCCTGCAGTGAAGAAGTTGAATTTGTCGAAGAAGTTGTTTTGAGGTGAATAATCGTCGACGAGTTGATAAGGCGCGACTCCCGGTGCACCGTTTCCGTTACGGTAGACACCATTTGGGGCACTCTGCGCAGATATGAGTGGAAGGAGTGCTAGAAGTTTGGCCAAGCTCGGCCTCGAAAAGAATGGCGAGGGCCGCATCGTGGCGCCGACCGATGGATTGTAGTTGCTGTTGGCGCTGCTGTTTGAGTAGTATGGTATTCAAGACTCGACAGGACGGGTCAAGGGCGTCCTTAACGCGTTGTTGTCCTGCGCTGGTGTCTGCATTCCTTGACAGCCGACTGAAAATGCACCACATTCCAGTTGGAATGGCCATCAAGATGCAAGTATCGCGACATGGTGTGACGACAAGCACTTAAGCGGTAACATGGCCTAAGCCTCAGAGGAAACATGATCATACAGTCATCCTAACTATCAACTCAATCCTCCAAGCAGAATAATTGGAACAGTGCAACCCAGAGCAGAGAGGACATTGATACTGTGAATACAAAGACTGCCCGTGTATTACCACGACAGCGTTCAAGTCTCGTACAAGCAAGCAAAACATGCATGAACAAAGAAGAAAAGAATCCCAAAGCAAAAACAGAGCGAGCTAGAATTCGGTCACAGGTAGTGATCGGAAATCCAGCCAAAAGGGGATGTTGGAACCTGCCATCAAACGCCGCGCCCATTTTCCTCTTCACTTCGTAACGGTGGGGACTCGTCACACGCCATACCAATTGCCCAAGCCCAAGCAACAAAACTCCAGAGCGTAGAGCAGAGGCGCGGACAAGCGCGATCTTGTACTGGAGAACTGATCACTACTCAACGTCCATGCTCTCCGGCTCGCCCTCGCCCTGCTCGCCCTCCTCGATCATTTTTCCAAAGTCGACGTTCAGCTTCTCGACATCCTGCTGCGCAAAGTCCTTCATGTGTAGGTGACTCCTGGCGTAGGTGCCCTTGGCCATCTCCTCTCTGCGGTCGTGCGTGTCCGCGATGGCGGTGAAGTCGTCCTCGCCGCTACCTTCACGCTCAACCAGATCCTCGTAGTAGCTCTCCTCCGTGTGGGGCTGGAAGATGCGAACGTAGTTGTTGACGGCGATGCGCATGGTGAGGTTCTCCTTGCCGCGGTTGTTGTCGAAGCGACGCTGGAGACGCTGGTTGCTAGCCTCGTCACCGTCGGCAGGAGAGGGCGGGTAGGTGGTCGATTGCGGATCAACGCCGGAGGCGCGGATGTTGCGGCTGAGGATGGGACGGCTCAGCTGGAGGAAGTCGACGCCCTCAGTAGGAGCCATGCTGGTGTAGGATGCCAGGTAGTAGCGCCAGAGGTGTTCCTTGTCGGCCGCTGAGAGGGAATCGTCAAAGGTTGGGTCGTCCTTCTTTGTCAGGTAGAACCTGACGTGGCGCGAATCCTGATCCTGCATGTGTGTTAGCTGACGTTTTCTTGCACTGGTATCATGAGTACGTACGAAGTCGATCCTGTACAGTTCACCATCCTTGAGCATCTTCTCAACCGACTTTCTGTAGTCGGTCTGCTGCTGAGCCGTGGTGGTCTCCCTCAGACGGTCGCGCTTGAACGCGGAGTATATTTCGTAGCTTCTCTCCTTGCTCTCACTGCTCAGCACAGTTCCGGCAAAGCGCGAGAGCTGGTTGACAATCTTGTCGAGGGAGTACAGCGGGTAGCCGGATTGCAAGTAGAATCGGCGGAGTGTCTCCTCGATCTCTGCAAAGTCCAAGTCTCCGACAAGGCATCTGACGAACTTGTCGAGCATTTGGCGGTAGTAGTCCGCGTTCGGTGAGATGTCGTCGAAGAAATCTTGGGGTTGCTTGTCGATAATGCCCAGTTCAACGGCAGGCTTGTTGGTTTTGGCCTTTCTGACAGTCTCGCGGCACTCATTCTCGCCCTGCTTCAGCTTGAGCAGGCGCTCGTAAAGCATGATGAACATTCGGACGAAGCCATACATGGGTGTGTTAGACCACATCCGGAATGTCTGGCGTTGGTATGCCTCGCCTGGGTCGACCGACTTGTCGCCGAGAACGTTACCCACGGCGGGATGGTCGAGCCAGCGGCTGGTAGAAGTCTCAGGCTTTTGTTCACCCTCCTCGGCTGTGTCGATGGCCATCTCGTCATCCGCCACTGATGCGACGTCCGGCGTAGATGCACGGCTGGCAGAAGCATTGCTATCGTCACGGTCTTTGCGACCTGCGCGACCGCGACCACGATCCAGCGCACTGCGGAGAAGGTTGTTGCTCTTGGCCTTGCGACCTCTTGGTGTCAAAGCTTCTTCGGCACCGGAAGGGTAGTCGTCTGCAGCCTCGTTGACAGGCGTGGCGCTCAATCTCGCGTTGATTTGAGAGTTGAACACCTCGCTGTCAAGACCGAAGAACACGGGGATAAACTCCTTGACGAAAGGAAGAAGGCGAGGTGTATCAGTTGACATAGTCTGGTCAATCTGCACCAGGAGCAGGTGCGAGAGATCCAAGATCACATCCGTATCTGCGAGCAGGTATTCGAGCTGCGGCTTGTGCATGACGCCAGGAACTTGCTTGTCCTCCCTCTTCATCTCTTCGTGCTTCATCTGGATCTCGGTTTGAAGAACCTTGAGCTGAACAGCACGCTTGTCGCTGGCCCTGGTGTTGGCATGCTGGTGGTCGAGTGACTTCCAGAACATCCGTTGTGTCTGCTCGCGCCATACTTTCTCCCACTCGCGCTGCGCGAGCTTCCAGGTCTCAAGGCGTTCCTTCAGTCTGTTGAGCAAGACTGGGATGACCTGATACGGGCGGAGGTGGAGTTGCGAGATGACTTCCTGGCCTTTTTCGCGGCCATACAGCTTCATGATGACACGTCTGTAGATGGTCTCACTCTGGCCGCCGAGACCAGGCGGGAGCTTGAATGCAAGCTGCTCCGGCTCAGTCAAGCGGCGGAGCGACTGAGCGAGTGGCTCGAGTAGCTGGATTGTGCGGCTGCATGACTCAATGTTGAAGTCGTAGTCGTGGCGCTCTTCTTCAATGCGGTGGAGGCCTTCTTCGTGAACGTTCTTCTTGTGGGCGATGAAGCCGGAGTCTTCGCTTGCCCAGGTGGGGTGGGATGCCCACTCATCGTTGAGAACGGAGTTGCAGAGCTCGTCTCTGCCGCTGCAGGTCTTTTGGCGTTCCTGTAGCATATCGTTAGTAAAATGTTTTCCATTGGTCGTGATCACGTCTAAATCGCTATCAAATGAAGTATCCTGCAAAAAATAAAATGGCGCCGCTATGCTTGGATGGGTTGGGTGAATGTCGAGCTGCGCTGGACTTGCCCCTTGGTCGGAGTCCGAGCTCTCCGTCGGTTCCTTGTCGCCATCGGAGCCTGTCCGGTTGCGAGGCGCCCCGAATTTGAACTCTGGAAATAGTGGCTGCGGTCCACTAGGAGAGTAGCAGTCTCGTTCCTCGCTTGTGGTGAAGGTGTTCGAAGCTTGGTAATCGCGACCCGAGCGCGGTGGTGACGGAAAGGGTGCCAACTCGGCAGCCTGTGTGGCGATGGTAATCGACAAGGGATCCGGTCTTCCTCTTGTGTGACGAGGTGAAGTCGCCATTATTGAGTAATTAGAGGTGTGAATCGGACCAGCCGAAAGAAAGTGTGACGATGAAGCGCGCGCAAATGGGCACGGGCCAGCCGTTATTGTTGAATAGATCGCAAGTAAGATAGTGTTGGTGAGAGATCCAGAAGACGTGGTCGAGAGTTGTGTGCAATCGGTCGGTCGCCAAAAGGCTCAATGAAGAGCAGACGGCGCCAAGCCAAAAAGTGGGTCCAGTCCCAGCCTCCCATGACAATAGGAGCGCGCGACAATAGAAAACGCAATGGACGGCGCCGAAATGTGAAGCCAGGAAGAAGCGGTCGAGGTTAGTAGGACTCGGCCGGCAGGCTCCAAGGTTGTTGTAATTTGCCAGTCGATGATCGGGGTTGTGTCGGGCGGCTTGGCTGCTGTTCGCAGGCAATCACTTCCCACATCCACCATCCCATCGCAGTTGCGGGTTTCAATCAATCCAGTCCCAGTCTCGCATAATCCAACATCCAACGAAACAATAGAAACGCGCGAGAATGAGAAAAAAAAAGGAAAAGACAACATACCCGTTTAGGAAGCAACCTGTAACTCGGTCCCAGACCGCGGCAATTGCTAAGACTGACGCGGCCGCCGGGGATGCGAGCCTTGTTCTCGACAATGACATCCTTCTCGTCGTAGCCGACGAACTCCTGGAACCACTTCATGAGCTCCGGGTTAGTGCCGATGAAAGAGCGGGCGCGGTGGACGAGGACGGTGCGGTCGACGAGGTCCTGGCTGAAGAGGTTGCAGAGCTTGAGGAACTCGTTGAAAGTGTTCTTGTTGCTTATGGACTTCTTGGCGCGGTCGAAGAAGCTCAGTTCCTCACTTGTGGCGGCGCTCGAGGTCGTAGGCGGGATGGGCGAAGGAAGAGCCGGGATGAGCGTGGGTGAAGTTGGGGGTTGATCATTTTTCTGTGCCATGGTGTGTGCTTGCTTAACTCGCTGCTGTATGTGGTCAGTGATTGTTGCGGCAGTCAAGGTGGAGGTTGAGTTAGGCGACGGTCAAACGCGCCAATGCAGCGGCCGGCTACAGCCGCGCATTGTCACATGATTGCTACTGCATTGACCATCACTTGAACTTGGGACATCAGCACTCACCTTGCCACCTGGTCCGGGGAATGGTACTTTGCCATTCGCAGGCCCTGGTGCACCGTCAGGAGCACTGCCAGCAGTACCCTGTCTCTCGCCTCTCTTGCGCTTGTTGTCCTTAACTACCGGCGTGGGTGCGAAGTTGCCAACAGGAGGCAGACCTCTGCTGTGACTCGGCGTGCCCATACCGACCTCCTTGGACATGACGGGACTAGCGTACATCGGTTCACCGCGAGCATTCGATATCATGGCCGCCTCTTCGGCTTGCTGCCTGGCCTGCGCTTGTGCCTTTGCAGCCGCAGCAGACTCTGGCAGGAATTGCTTGAAGTCTCCGAGAAGATCCGGCGCAGTCTTGAAGAGATGAGTAACCTGGCCGTATACGTCCTGGATTGGCTTTGACTCGCGCTGATAAGTCTGGAGGATCTCGAGAAATTGCTTGTAGATATCGGGTTGCGTGGCGAATCGGTTCTGTGGGAAGGGTCAGCATTTCCAAGCACTAATTCTTACTGGAGGAAAATGTTGGGCTCACCTTGATCTTGTTCACATAACTAATAGCATGGTTGAATTCGACAGGACCACGCTTTTCCATCTGATGATCGATCATGGCATCCTGCCCTGGGAGCGGTGTTCCTCTGCCAGGCACAGGCGACATGGCAGCGCGCATAGCGACACCGCTTGTGGCCGCAGAGACTGCGTTCTGAAGTTGATTTACACCATGCTCCTGCTGCCGGTGAATAGCCTGTTGTTCTTGCTGACGAGCGGCCTCCATGGGCGAGATATGAGAGCCTTGCATACCCTGACCAAGAGCACGACCTCCGGGACTCATCATCATCTGAGCGCCCTGGCCCGGCTGAGGAGTGTAGGTACCGTTGGCGCGTCTCATACTTTCGCCGCCCTCTTGTCGGCTCAGTGGGCGTGGCTGGGGCATTGATTGAACCGTCGTGCCCATCGGGGTGGTTACCCGGATCGCGTTGGGGTCGTCACCAGCTCCACATTCGATTCTGTATCCAGGGGGTAGGAACGTATTGAATCCCTGGATCAACTCGGGGTTTCCGGCAAACAGCTGACTGACTCTTCCGATGACGCCTGGGGTGTCGATAGCACCACTCTTGAAGTCCTTCATTATATCCAGGAAACGGTTGTAGACGTCCGGGTGATCGGCGAATTGGACTTTGACTTGATCGAGATAGCTCAGGGCGTCATTGAGAATAGGCTGTTGTCCCTGGGTCTGGCCTTGAGCCTGACCTTGGCCCTGGCCCATCTGCTGCTGCTGTGCGCCTTGCGACTGTCCTTGAGCAAAAGGCATGAGCAGGGCTGACGCGTTGCTTGCGTTTTGAGCTTGAGCAGACTGGACTGGACCTCCTCCGAACATGTTGCCAGGTCCCTGCGGACCGCCAAGTGGAAATTGTCCTTGCGACTGTGGTCCAGCGAGACCTGGATTCCCAAGCAATCCATTCGGGCCATGAACGGTGCGTGGGCCTACGGCAACAGGCTGATGCAGGTGCATCGGCTGACCCTGAGCCTGGTGTTGTGGGGCTTGTTCCAGCCTCTGACGCTCCTGCTCCCGATGTTGCCTGTCCTGCTCTTCCTTGATGTGAATCTGCTCGCGCTCGCGGTCAGCGGCCTGAGCTTGGCCAGTGGCTTGGCTGAGTGTCGGCAAAGGGAAGTTCGGTCCTTGGGGTCCCTCAGATCTGTGTACAGGTGGCGGTGGCTGGCGTGGTGACGACTGGTTCATACCACCAAGACCGTGCGAAGTTTGTTGTTGGTAGCCGAAGTGGCCACTGGGAGGAGGTAGGCCCGCATGTCCGGCAGAAGGAGATTGCTGTGTCGGATGTTGGGGACTGTCAGGGTCAGTGTCAGTGGAAGTTGACGATGTGTGAGTATTTGTCGGAGAGCTGTGACGGGAGGCGTGTCTGGGGAGCCACATGTTGAGGATATGCGATCCAAGGGCTGACGGACAAGGAGGTGTCGATGCATAGTACCTGATAGGGAAAACTGAACAGAAGAGACATACCCAAACGAAGCTCCCGGTCTTTGCGACTGGCCCTGGTCGGCGCCAGACCCGTGTGCGTTGCCGGGCTGCGCCCACCCGCGGTGACCTGGATCCATAGCCGTGGATTGCAAACGATGTCTATTTCAACGATCGCGTGGATTCTCGCGTGTCCAGAGTACCTAGTTAGGATTGTGCGATCGGAGTCGTTCAGGGAATGCGCAGGGTATGCGCGTTCAGGTTGATGGGCGACTTTTCCAGACGGTCGACTCGCGCGGGACGCGTGTTTAAAGCATAACAGTCGCGGGTTCGATGGACTTGATCGGAGACGGAGTCGGTCCAGATGAAGTTGTCTGTTTGAGGGGCGGATGGTGTGTCGTGGGGTGTCGGGCGACAGCGAGGATGGTTGTTGCGGTCGATCGTGAGCTGCATGCTCTGTCCTGCTTCAAAGGCCGGCAGACTTGTGCTTGGCGATCAGGGCGAAAGCCGGTCACGTCACCTAATGAAACGAGAGAAAGGCACGCGTTGTTGGTATAACACACATGTTCATGAACATCCGGAAACATGGATGGAGTGACATGAGCAAACTTTTCTATTCCATGACACAGCTATAGCACGTCCTCCAAAGTCTCGTGCCAATCGAGCCACTGAAATGGCATTTGATGCTCAAGCTCGACCCGACCATACATCTGCTGCGCGTTGCTCACGCCTGCCGAAAGTTTCCATCGTGTCGGGAAAGTGGAGGAAACAGATTTTCGAGCATGGAAACAATAGGCAAAACATGAACAGAGCGTAACCACTCCAAAACATCGATATTCTCCCCCAGGCCGACCTACCAACACGATTTGTGTACATGTGTTGCGTCTCGAACTTGTGCTATCAAGTCATGCTCGAGACTCCACTGGTCTAACTCGACCGAGGTATCGAGTCGGCCGAGCAGCTGGTCGATATGTCGATTGGTCGACAATATCGAACAAAATGCTATTAAATAGAAGAGCCATCAGTTCACTCCGGCTCCCATGTCGGATCCGTGCAAATCATCAAAGGAAATAAATATAATGCGCTGTCCTGAGCTCGTTCTTAGCGTTTAAGCTGCACTGTGCTGTGCTGTACAAGGACGTCATGACCGCGACTCCATGTCGACTCCTCCACCACCTAAATGTCCTCCGACACCTTTGACACCAATCGCCTACCTATTAACACGCGACACAATTTCGATCGGTGTAAAGACTGTCCATGAGCCATCTCCGCCGACTCAATCTTATCCACCGTACACTAACATCAGTCTCTCGCCCCGCCAGCACCATCACAATGCCTCAAGCGCCCAAGATCAACCGTGTCAGTCCGCTCAGTGCAGACGAGGCCAAATGGACTGAGTTGAGGAAGATCGAGGTATTTAATAATCATATGCCACCATCGTTACAATGAAAGAATATTCAGCTAACCTTCGTATCATATGTAGTGGTCTGACCAGGTACGCAACACAGCCATCGAAGCTACTCCAATCCTCACACTACATCTCAACTATCTACTCACCATCATTGATTACCACAGGACGGCAAGCAACGCGTCTGGGAAGCCGCCGCTCGCAAAACCCGCAAGTCCACCGGCGTCGACGCCGTCGCCATCGTACCCATCCTCAAACACCCCAGCAAACCCGTGAGCACGATGATCATCGTGCAGTATCGTCCTCCCGTCGAGGCCTTCTGCGTTGAGTTTCCCGCCGGTCTGATCGACGAAGGCGAGTCGCCCGAGCAGGCCGCTGTTCGTGAGCTCAGGGAGGAGACTGGCTATTCTGGCAAGGTTTGTGATCATCTTCCCCGTTACCGCGATGCTGGTTGTCTACGGCGAAAGGGCTTTGGCTGACAACTTCAAACAGGTGAGCGGCATCAGCCCAACTCTAAGCAGCCAGCCTGGCATGACCAGCGCTAACATGGTGGTACGTTTCCAATTACTAGGTTGTCGACTGCAGTCCGACGATTGTCAGCGATCCGGGATTGACGAACGCCAACATGCAGGTATGATTTGCATCGGCCTTGATTTATCCCTCGCACCTTCATTCCTTATTTTCCCCATCTCAAAACACACATTGCCCCTGAGCTGACACTACGTAGATGGTCACCGTGGAAGTCGAGCTGAAAGAAGGCGACGAAGAGCCCGAGCAGCACCTGGACGACGGCGAACACATCGAGCGCGTCGTCGTGCCCATCAGCGAGCTCTACGAGAAACTGCAAGGTAAGCAAAAGCCCAACCCGTTGTCTGTCCATCCGGCCGGAACGAACCCCATACGCGCCGCAGGAGGAGATGGTAACACAACATTCCCATACAGCTATGTCCAAAGAGCAGGACAAGATCGTCGACGCCAGGCAAGTTCTCAGTCCCAATTCCGGTCCTACGAACCCACAAATATATGCTGACACGGGAACGAACAGGCTCTTCCACTGGGCTCTCGGTCTCCACTGGAGCCAACGTCTTCTCTGAGGCTGACTTGCTTGCTTGTCCGGTTTTACAGATTTCGCGGCAAAAGGCTATACGAACGATCAGTACGTTACTTTTCTGGCTTGGGGCTGGAAATGGGGCGGTGGAGCTGTCGGTGCTGCTGGGAGGTGAGGATAGCTGTTCGTTGTCAGAGCGTGCAGTTGCATGCATGTGTCGTTTCTGCTGCAATCGAAATGCGCAAAATGTGTGCTTTGCTCGTGTTACTCAAAACTAAATTCGAGTGCCTTATCGAGCAATTACGAAGTGTTGTGACGAGTATGAATCCAGTCCTCCCACGGTCGTCTTTTCAGTGTCCAGACACTTCTCCCATCGTGGTGTGGTGTACGGTTGGGATCCGAGAACATGGGAAATGTTCTTAAATGTGGTATTTGTACATTTGATGCCGTCCCTTGACAGGAAAGCATAGGTAGCCATGCCATGCCATCAGCATCAATATCTATCCCTACAATACTGCCGTGATTCCTATGTGGCAGCAGTCCGGTCCAAGAGCATCGCCACTCAGTCTCACATGCATTCCTATGCAGCCCAACCCAACGCCGTTTTCTGCCATGTGTCCCAGCTCACAAGCCTCAGCTCGTCAAAAATCCTGTGTCGCTCCTCAGGGTATGTATACATGTACACGCCGCGCCGCCCTCACTCCAGCGCACGCTCGTGGCGCGGCGCGGCATTTCGCCTCTTCTTTGATTCCTTTCCATCCTATTCTTCTCCCACTCCTTGCCTACGCAGCATTCGGGTCCTGCGGGCTCGTAGTCCCCGCAACCTCACCCTTCGTCGCGCCCTCCGCAACATCAGCCGGAGGTAGCTGTCCTTGTGGCTTCACATGCGCGCGAACAGCATCCGTGACTCCCCTGTTTGAGTGTGTAGGGAACCGGACTGCCTTGAGGGCGTTCTCGGTCTGCTCGCCTGAGGGGAGGTATTTGGGTTCCAGGAGGCCAATCTGTTGCATCCTACATCAGCAAAATCCCATGTATACACCCACAAGCATGCTCGCTGCAGCTTTTCAACGTACCATCGCCAACAACCTCCAAACAGTATCGCTAGGCTGCGCGCCGACTCCCAACCAGTACTTCGCCCTGCTCACATCGAGCTTGATGTCTTTCTGCTGTCGGTCGCCGGGCGCGGCGCCTACGGGGGTCTGGGGGATTGGGTTGTAGGTTCCGAGGACTTCGAGGGGTTTGGAGTCGCGCGCGGTGCTATCATCAAGATCATCAGTACTATGTCGATTTGGGTATAGAAGATTGGTTGTTCGCGCAATGCGGCTTACCGGGCGTGTGCAAGGACAATGTTGTAGCGAGGGGCGTGTCTGCGGCTACCACCGGGGGTCGCAGGACGGGCGAGGCGGAGTTTTAGGACCATGTTGGCGATGTGATTTATTTGGGAGGGTTTCTGGTATGCGATTCAATACGGTCGTCTCGACTCTCGAAGTGAGCATTCTGTTTACCCTAACCCTAGTCGATCAATGTCTCCTTACGCGACTCCAAGTCGGAAACATCAAGACAAACACTCTCGTACAAATAAACCAGCAAAATAATGGCAACAACATTCTCACAGCCCGGCGTCTCGCACATCGCAACTCCAAGCAAACGACAAATCGACCGACCCTCAAAACGCAAAGAGAAGCGAACCGACATCTGGACCTCCCTGCTCCGCCAAACACGACAAGCCCAAGCCCGGAACCGCAACAATGCAGTCGCGCACCGCCAAATAGTAGTATGCGGCGGTTCACCAGACGACCAGAGACAATTTCTCACATCAATCGCTCGCCCGCCTCCGCCTGCACCTCCTGGCAGGAATCGTGACCAAAGGGACCAGAAACCAAAGGGCCTGCTCAACCTCTCGAACCGCTATGCCTACGGCTATGGCCACATGTCGTTGTACTCGTCGCCGCCAGTAGGAACTGGCGGGGCGAGCTTTGGACAGGAAGCAGAGGAAGCGGCAAAGCTCGAGGCGCATACCATTGCGGAGCCCGAGGCAGCGTACGAGCCTGTCTTGAGGAGACTGTTGGCACCCAGAGCCGAGGAGGCTTCTGAGGAACAAGATGAGGACGATCAGGATATGCTGGGGGCTGAGATTGTCAAAGAAGACGGACGACGACCGGCTGTTGCGATTTTGCTGTCATGGAGGGAACCGTGGACTTTCCTGGCGAAATTGAGGGAGTGGTTGCAGCTGCTGGCGAAAGCTGTTGAACCGAATGCCAGGCCTGAGGAAGATATTATGGAGCTTTTGAAAGAGTCGAAACTTGCCATCAGCCTGGTTGTTCAGCACGTTGAGGCACAGCAGGACTTGGAACGCGACGGCTGGCAAGAGGAGACCTTCGATTTTGTCGCACAAGCCTTGCGAACATCATTACTGCCGTTGCACCCATTGACGTCCCTGCTGTTCACTTCAAGCTCCACTCCTCCACAGCAGCCCGGCTCGAATCTTACCGAGGCGCAGAAGACGATTTATCAGTCACTCGACCTTGACCTTGCCACACTCGGCCCCAAAGCTACCGCAGGCGGTGCGCCCGCAAAGGCTGAAGATCTGCTTCCCAGACACAACGTGGTTGACCGAATGAACATCGTCGTCCCGCAAGGCTGGGACAGCGCAGGCAAGATCAGACTACTATCAGAAGACTTCTCGCCTGAAGAAGTGCTCGCAGCATGGCAGCAAGACCTCTCACACCCCGTCATCGCCTTCTCATCAACAGCAGCCCAAACCGACCCGGACGAAGCAACACCCACAGACGAGCCCAACGCAGCCAGCGGCGCACCAGGCGAAGAAGTCTACGCATCGGCCGTGTCACCCATCGAAGGCGAGAACGACATCCCATCTGGATCCTTGCCCTCTGACTCCCGGCCTTCAGCAATCGCCTCCTACGAAACCCAAATCCAAGACCCCAATGCCCACAAACGCCCCAAACCACCCACAATCACAGTCACAACGCGCAGCGAGCAAGACTTCCTGAAAGAAATGCGCACCGAACTCGACAACCTGATCGCCCGCGACCGCGAGCGCGGCGACGTCCACCGCACCCCTGCAGGAAACGCTTCCGGGCGAGGCGTCGGAATGCCGAGCGGCGAGTCTACCGGTGCCCTGAACGAACTTGGCGACGTCAGCTTCAACGTCGGAGGTGTTAGCTACAATACCGTTTCTGCTGAGGCTGCTATCGAGAGGTTGAAGAGGCCGGCGCAACCGCAGCTGCCTTCTCAGCAATCGCAACACCAGCAGGCTACGGATGGTGCTGTGTCCGGCTCGCCTAGGGCTGGGACTACTCCGAGACAGCCCAGGAGGGAGGATAGAGGGGAGGTTGCCACGCCGACTAGTGGGAAGAGCGATTTCCCTAGTGAGGATCTCGAGAAGTATTTTGCTAGTCTGGCGAAGAAGGCGGGTGGGGCGGAGAGCAGTCGGGCGGGGACGCCGAGTAAGCAGTAGCCGGTGCGCGATGCTATATGGCACTGTCGGGCGCTCAGCTAGGTATTCTGAGGCGACCTATAGGTATCGACAGGAAGTGAAGGCGTGAAAGCTGCCGATCGCGCTGATCTAATCCCGTAGGCAGTCCTTGAGTACTTCCTTATTAATAGAAAGGTGGGTTGGACCTCGCTGCACACATGCATGCACTACATCTCCATCGAGGGCTCTCACACGTATCCGACCACCTGTAGATGCTGGATGCTTCGTGGCTCAGCGCACGTCGATTCCCATCCGTCCGGCACAGAATGTGGCTTCCTGCAACGGCTTTTATTGGCTGCAACAAGCGATAAGACAAGCTGGATCTACGGTCAGAAATACCTTCATCATTACATCAACTGGCACATCAACTAGCATACTCAAAGCGCATGTAGGTAGTTCGCCTCCTTCGATGCGGCCTTCCTGGTGTAGCTGGCATTACGCGTGTTTAGAGACGCCTGGCGAGTCCAACTCTCTGAGCCATCAAAAACTCCATCGCACGAACGTGATCGCAATGCGATGATTGCACACTCACTACGTCGGACTACCTTGTGTATCTGATGTTCGATTACGCCTGCAAAGCCGATTATCTAGTACAGCGAACAAGGCGGACTGCCCTCTAGTCTCGGTTACCTCGCAACTCAGCCTTGCATCTGCAGGCGCCACCAATGACTCTGTCCGTTCGTTTACGCCGATTCCGAATGAATACAGTATGTCGGCCCCTCTCTTATCTCTCAGCCTTCCCTCTCAGCCTTCCCTCTCAGCCTTCCCACTCTTCTTCGAGCTACACTATCCTAACCTAGGTGAAAAACACAATTACGCTCCGCGAAATCACAACGACAAACCTGTCGATTTTTCCGGCCACACGTGACAAGATTTTAGAACCGTCCCTTAAGAGATCAACGCGGGGGAAACTCGCACAAACTCCTGGGTTTTCTTTTACAAGTCCAGTTGCTGGGAACAAAACTAGCATCCATGGAGGACCAACCACAGTACCCTTACGAATCCCATGAGCTGCCTCTGCTAGATCGACAAGGCGTGAACTTATTGGCACCACCTCGCCATATACGAGCGAGAGCAAGTCTCTGGCAGAGGCTGTCTCCAATGCTTGTGGCAACATTGGTGACGGCGTTGAGTGCTGTCCCTGCAATCCTTCACTGGTCGGGCAAGACTTTTACGGAAGATTCGCTCTTTTATTCCCTGGTCTTCAACTATCGCAACTCCGTCCAGGTCGTCATCGGTATCATCGCTCCCTCTCTCGCCTTTCTCGGGATGTTCGCGGCCTGTACGGCTTTCAATCTGGCAATGCGTATCTCCCTGGCGAAAAGCCAGACTTCACTCAAAGCGTTTCGTGTATACGTTTCGCTCTCGAGAAGGACTATGGATTCCTCCCTGCCTTCAACTTTGCTTCTGCTCATTGGAATAATCCTCATTGTTGGAATGGTTCCTAGCTGGCTCTGGACAGGTGCACTCACGCCGTCTTTCGTGACAACGTCTGTCTCGGAATTCATCAAGACAACAAAGACTGGCACCGGCTCATACGCGGTTCTCACGCATTTTCCAGAAACCAACGATATTTACGTGCCCTGTACCGACCACTGGCTACTCGGCGAATTTTTCTCAACCTGTCCCGGCATGAGACAGCCCGGTCACATATTGGACTCCATCGCTACTGCTAGTATGCCATCCAAAATGGCGCGAAACAACCCAAAACCAGACAACTCTGGTTTCGCCTACGTCAACCGATCCTTCGGCGTGGGCGCATCCGTAGGCTTGCAGACACTTCCATCAATCTCTGGGACACTCAGCTACGACTTCCGGGAGCCTGGCTACCTAACACTTGCTTCATGCAAGTACAATGACACATCCGCTTGGGGAATCGGTAAACCCCTCACAGGCTACAAATTGCAGCCCAACGTGTATGTAGTGAGCGGCAAAAGGCCAAACGAGGACCACAAAATCGACGTGGACAACTTTTATGTACAGTTGTCATGGGGCGAAATAGGCCAAGATGTAGTCGCAGTATCTGCTGGTGGATGTTGTGGCTTCCGCAATGGAACGCCCCCTTTCTACATTGCTTTCGCAGCAGGGCCTGGATATCGAGTTCTCGATCAGGTACGTGGAAAGTCTCAACGACTTGCGCGCATTCCAGCGAAACTGACGTCAAATGTTCTGATTTAGGTACAATGCGAGGTCAGCTTCACTCCAACAATGTTCAACGTCAGTGTCTCGGTGGCGAACCGTACAGTCGTCGTCTCCGATGTGACTGATCAAGAATCTGTCGTCGTCGACGACCCGGAGCCACGAGGCGAGCTCCGCGAATGGGCTCTGAAGGGCCTACAAGATCTGACCCAGGTATCGACGACCATATACAGATCGATTGTCGGTGATGCCTTTGGAAACAATATGCAGAACAGTTTTGGACAGGTACATTCCCAGACTTACCTCGCTGTAGCTGTTGCCAAGAAGTTACGCTTTGAGGAATTACAAAAGCTCTTGCTGACAGGGCCACACGCTGACTCTGTGGTTTGACACAAGGATGTATTCGACTTCACGGGAGCCAGGCAGACTACCGCACTGTCGGCCCTGGAGGAATCGGTGGAGGCTGCATTGGACAACATCCTAGTCAGCCTTGCCGCAGCATCTTTTGCGAACAACAGCCTCTCGAGCGTCGAAACGACTTTCCACGTAGCAAGCTTGCGGATAGGCACGTTCAAGTAAGTGTTCCAACCATTTTCCGTGGATGGTATCGTTATCAAAACGCGTAATCGATGTACCGTGCACTACCACTCCTTCTCGCAACCCGACCGCTAACGAACCTCAACCATCTAGTTATGTCTTGGCTCTATTCCTGACGAATGCGATTGTACTCGTAGCCGTCATCGCCATCAGTCTTCACACCAAACTATTCGACACTAGCACTGCTTTCGACTTTGCAGATCTGGGATCGGTTATTGTTGGCGTCAGCAACAGCAACGCGAAAGCCAGCGGCGCCGAGCACGGATCGAGGCCGTGGCGCGGAGATCCTGCCGAGCTCTCGCTACACAGCATCGTACTTGAGCTCGACTGTGCCTCGCGCTCGACGGACCGTGCGCCTTCGGTGTCTGTCAGGTGGCCTGCAACAACGGTGGGAAGGCATGTGCGGGCCAGCATGTGAGGCGAAGAACTTGGAAGGACTCGCAGGTTTTGTGTTGTGCGTGAGATTGGCGAGCTTTCGTGTGTCTCACAGCTGCCGCATCTGGCCACAAATAGTTCGAGACTGTTCGATGGTAACCTTCACCCCTGCCGCCTCAGTTGTGTGTCGATTCCGCGAGAGAAACTCGCAACAGCTCGATTGATGTAACGAATGCCGTAGTTGCACCTCAACAAACCACTTGTCCTACCACTCGGTACCCAAATCAATCGAAACGTCAGCCAAATCAACTATGAGTCGGCTGAGTGATCAATTTCTGAAGGTGGATGACCAGCCCCAACCCCAACCCTCACAAGATGAGGCGATCGAAGTGTTGCTACAAGTCACCTCAAACAGATGATGATTATAAATAACAGCAGGACATACAGATCACATACGACCATAGGTCAGTGAGAACTGGGCATCCCGTCCGCTCTGCCATACATAAGCACTGAACCGGGCGACTAGTACTAGAGTGGGTGACCATCTGGGAATCCCGCCTGTTGTATGTTTTTGTCTTTTGTCCGGACTCTGTATTGTGAGTCTGCGGCTCATGCACCTTTGTTGGGTCGTGTGGATATCTTTTGCAAAGGGAGTGGCTTGGGAGTCTGGTCTTGGCTCGTGGGAGACGGGTGTTCGTGTTGAGTGTTATTTTATTGTGGGTGGAGCGTCTAGGTGCCATTGATCGACGGGTGGGCTGGAGACCGGTTTGAGTACTGGATGATTATATTTGACTTGGGACGATCGACCGTGAACTGAAGTGTCAATGAGCTGATAGAAAGGTAAGCAAGAATGAAAGTTGATTCGATCGTTGCAAAATCGACTAGAAGACGAATGATATTTTGGGGGAAAGTAATGCTGTCTGGACACGGTCAGGTCCGAAGAAAAGAAGGTGGTAAATGGACGGGGGAGTCGCATGGTCCACGAGACTAGATCTGTCATAACGAATTCTCATCGAGTAGAGCCTGTGTCGATCGTCGCAATCTACTTGCACTGGGAGTAGTAGTTGGACTGGAGCACGCAAGTGCCGCTCTGGCAGCACGTAGGTCCGTTCCAGCCAACACCGCCGCATTGACCCCAGATGGCCGAGCACTAGAAGAAGCAAGTCAGCGAATTGTTTCGAAGCCCGATAGAAAGCATAGATGCAAACTCACGCTGCCGCCTCCATTTCCACCAGTGGGCGCAGGAGCAGCAGTGGTAGACCTGGTGGTCGTGGGCGCCGGGGAGTTGCCTCCACCACCGCTGCTGCCACCTTCGCTGATAGTAAGGTCCGCGGAGCCAGCGCTGAAGTAGCCCTCGACGGCGAGGATCTGGTAGTCGTGGGCGCCGAGCTTCATGCCGAAGCCGGACCAGGCTGCAAAGTGGTTGGCGACCGTGACGGTGCCGGAAGAGCGCTTGCTCTGGCGGACAGACCAGAACTGCTGGAAGTTCGAGGTGCCCTCGATGGAAGGAGCGTTGGTGCGCTGGTTGGTGTAGACGTCGTAGACGCCGCCGTCGGAGGTGACCGTGCCCTTCTTGGTGGCGCCGGTGCTGGGATTGTAGGTGCCGAAGTTCTCGACGATGTAGTACTCGATCAGCGGGTTTTTCTGTAGAAGACTCGTTGTTAGTGTTGATCAAAGTTAGGGATCCGATCTTTTGACTTACAGTCCAGCCGTAGACGGCCAGGTAGGAGTTGCCATTTGGCTGGTAAGTGCCAGTGTAGGTGATTGATCTGGAGGTACCAGTCGCCCAACCCTTACCACCTTTGCGTTGAAGTCAGTAAAGTGTAACGTTTGTCGACAAAGTCTCAAGCATACCGACGAAGTTTCCTAGAATTTATTGTTGTCAGCCAAGTCACATCATATATCCACGAGATTGATGATACAAACCCTTGTTGTTGGACCACACAGTCTTGAAGTTGCCACCAGCACCGTTGGTGTAGGTGGCGTCGCTTTGCCCATCGGTCCAGTAGCTGCAGAAGGATCGCGTTCAGCCACAGATCAACAAACACTGATTCGGTCAAGCATACGAGTAGTAGTAGCCTCCCGAAGTTCCGACAGAGGAACCTGTGGCGCGTTTGGCCAGGATGCTCGAGTCGCGGACGTCAATGTCGGCAGGCGCTGCGATCGCCGCAATGGCGGAGCAGGCCAAGATTAAAGCTTGTGAGAAGTACATGCTGAAACTGAGCGAGAGTGGTGATGTGTTTGAGATGGTAGTTTAAAGTGCTGGGGTGAGGACCGGGGCAGGGACAAGTGCAGATCTATATACTTACGACTTGAAGAGTCTCGAACACATTGGACTTGTCTACTGATCCTTTGCTCATTAGCCATCTCGACCAAGTGTCGACAGGCAAACCCATGAACCTGTTATGGAAAAGCATTTTTGACACGGCGAGCGTCGTCCGGCCGGCCGTCCTGATTGCTGTGCAGCCACAAGCGCACAAGTTGACAAGCATCAGGCCTAGGAGCTTGTCTGCCGGCGCCACGAACTGCGGCTAAAAGCGACACGAACTGTGGACACGAGCCACGAGACAATGTCTCTAAGTTCCGGGGTAGCTGATTGGACATGTGGCTCAAAGTAGGCTGACGATCATGTTGCTGCATGTATAGCAATAATATCATATGTGTGAGTGATATTCACTTACTCCAAATTGGAGAGAGCCTCAGCCTGTAACATCACACGAGCTGTGTAACATCGATACAGGCTAAAGGTGTCGTTGGTTCGTATTTGGAGATCTGCGTGGCATGCCGGCAGTTGTGAGCGTTGACACCGGCAGACTTGAGTCCGTGGTCGAGAGACCATCTTGGATTGTCGCCGTCGATGGACAGATGGAGCAGTTGATGGCGGGTTTTGACCATGGTTATGGTCATGTTTGTGTAGGGGCGAATATGGATCGTTAGTGAAGAGTTGGCGTCGTGGACTCGTGGTTCTCCCCTGGATCTGGCCGAAGGCAACGGGTTGTGATGAACGCCGAGCCGGAAGCAGACTTCCAGCGTCTCCGATTGATTGACACAACTTGACCACGCCTGTGAAGGATCAGACAGTCTGGACTCTGGACCCCCTTGTGAGCTTCACTTCATTTGATGCAAGCCATTCTGCCAAAATACAAGCAGTGAAGCCAAGTCCGGGCTTGATGCCGATGCTCCTCACTGAAGACTCTACCTGGAGGAGTTCAGTGCTCCAGAGGATTGGGAACTCCGCATGACCACCGCAGTACTGTAGCATTGTTGCTTCTCGGAGACCCGGAGACGGCGTGTGTAGACAACCACCTCCTTGAATAATTCTGCCTGGATGATGTTGCGAATGACGGCTCAAATGGCTCCACAGATGTAAAACACTAGCCCGATCTAACCGTCTGCACTGGAGCACAACACAAGACGGGCAACTACCACATACCTTCTCAAAGAGGCTGTTGGTCTTGACCTCTCCGATCAGTGGTGACACCAATATCCAAGGCGTAACTGGCGACAATCGTACTCTCCAATTCCCTGAGCTGACATCACCGCCGACTATGCCGAAAACCCATGATCCCCTCTCAGGAACGTGCGTTGTTCGATGTCCAATATATCTGAACTGGCGGGTCTACCAGCGGTCGTTTCACGCTGGGCACTTCTTCAAGTCGCCCCATGCAAGCGGTTCAATGGACTTGAGTATAAGACAGACAAGTAGGGCATCAAAGCCCTATCATCCGACCCATCATCCCATTCACTCACTACATTCCTTCATTTTCTCCAATTCTTCTTCTCACCATGCACAACGTCCTCGTCGCCGCCTCAGCCCTGCTGCTGGCCCACTGTGGCGCCTCGCCGATCGCCGCCTTGAAGGCGCGCCAGAGCTGCCCGGAGGTCCACGTCTTCGGTGCGCGTGAGACCACAGCGCCGGCTGGTTACGGCACTGCGAGCGTGGTGGTTGATCTCGTTCTGGGAGCGTATCCAGGCGCCACTAGCGAGGCTATTGATTACCCGGCTTGGTATGGCGCTTTCTGCAACTTCAGAGTGACTTTGTATGTACTGTAACTAACGCTCTAGCAGTGGTGGACAGGCTAGCTGCGGTGGAGATGCCTATGGAGTTTCCATGGTCAAGGGCATCACCGCCATCTCTTCTGCCGTGAACACTTTCAACGAGCAGTGCCCCGACACCAAGCTGGTTTTGGTTGGCTACTCTCAGGGTGCTCAGATCACGGACAACGCATTCTGTGGAGGCCCTGATGACAGCAACGGTTATACCGACTCCGCCCCGGCGATCAGCTCCGCCGCCATGGAGGCCATCGCCGCCGTGATTGAAATGGGTAGCCCACGCTTTGTTGCTGGCCTCGACTATGGCGTTGGAACCTGCAAAACTGGTGGCTTCAGCGCTCGCCCGTCAGGCTACACTTGTGCTGTAAGTTTCTCTCCTTTGCTCCCCTTTGTTTGTTGGTCAGGGTATCCGACTTCTCGCCAAGGTCTCTGACCGAACTTCAACGACACCGAAACGAAGCAACAATCAAACCATACTGACAAGGGATACAACAGTCAAGCGCCAAGATGCAGTCCTACTGCGATAGCTCCGACCCCTACTGCTGTGACGGCAGCGACGAAGCCACTCACCAGGGCTACGGCAACGTGTACGGCCAGGACGCCCTCACTTTCATCAAGGGCAAGCTGGACAGCTCGAGCTCCGCTTCGGCAGGCGTTGCCTCTGAGGGTGCTACCACCAATGGCACTGCCCAGACTGGCGCTGACAGCAGCGCCAGCGTCCCGGCCACTGGCGCAACTCAAGACACCGGTGCCCAGCAGGGTGCCACCACCGCTCCTGTCACTGGCGGCGCCCAGGACGCCGGTGCTCAGACTGGCGCTGCTAACCAAGGTGCTGGCCAATGGGGCCAGGCTCAGGGCCAGGGCCAGTGGGGTGGCTGGGGCAGGAAGAACTAGAGGATTGTTGAGAGCAACGACTGTAACTCATCATGAGCTGGTCCTGTGATGAGCATCGTGTGTGACGGTGGTCGAAGTTCGTTGGCGCAGACTCACATTATATCAGATAGTACGCAAGGCTTTGATAGCTTTTAAGAACGTAGTTTGGTGTGATCAAAATGCAGACACCATGATCCCACGAGATCATTCACAACGTCTAAGAGACCCCAAGGTAATTGAGTGAGCAGAGAGCCCTTAGACTAGGAACGATAGTATATAGGCGCAACGTTTGTGTGTACGTTAAGCTGTCTTCAACTGATGGTCAAATCAAGAGCTCAAACTCAATCCTGAGACGAGAACAACATACAGCGTACATCTCGGGATCATCTGTCTGCACGCTGATGGAGCTCAAATGCTACGCCAAGTGGGACGCTAGCGATTGTACAGTATATGTGTCTGTTGTGGTCATGAAACTAATAGCTTCCCATGCCATCGAAAACCGCTTTGCGGCGAGGTAAGCGCAAACACACCAATCTATCGATCTGCTCGGCTCCATCTATCCCCGAAAGAAACGAAAGCCGCTCGCAGCAACTCCCTCCGCGTGCTAATCGTTATTCATCATATCACATCACATAACATCAAACCCTCATCTGCTGCTCCTCACAGAGAGTAGCGGAAGTGAGGGTTCTGCAGATCCGTCGTATCAGTCTCGCCAAGCTCTCTCCCAAGCCTCTCCTGCTCCTCTCTGCTGATCCCACTCTCAGCAGCCTTCTTGTCGCGACGCTTGTTCTGCCACACGTAATACAGCCTCCAGCAGACAATCAGGACGAATTGAATGCCAAACGACACGGCGGCTCCGATGGTTCCGGGGACTGTGAAGAAGTTGATTGTCAGCGTTTTGATCAAAGTGTCAGTCAAGTATTGAGTGCTTACCATAGCGAGGCTTATCCGCGTCCTTGAAGATCTGGCTCCCTGCCATGTTCCCCACGCAGTAGCCCATGAAAGTGCAGGACGAGACGATGGTTTTTTTGGTGCGGCCGGCTACGTTCGAGGGGATCAGAGTCCAGGCGAGGAAGAGCGCCAGGACGTATGGGACCGTGATCAGATACAATCCCCATTTAGTCCACTTTGTAGCGGGGGAGTTGGGGATCATTGATAGTGCGATTAAGCCGACGAAGGGGGTGACGACTGAGGCGGCCATGCAGTATAGACGGCGGTTGGGCACTTTGCGGGTGTAGATGCCGACGATGAGGAAGAGGCAGAGGGAGACAACTGTGAGGCGATTTGTCAGTGGGGAATCTTTGCTGCGAGAACGGCTCCGAGGGGTGTGGCGGCGACTGACCTGATCTCGGAATATCGACGAGCAGGACTTCAAGTCGGGAGAACCCAAATGATCCGTACATGATCGATCCGAAAGTCGTGATTCCTCTGCGAAAAGTCAGCCAAAGTTCGTTTTCCAAAGCGGTTCACACTAGAACTAACCCGTTCGGAACGGACGACAAGAAGGCGTTGAGAGTGCAAAAGTACAGCACAGGATCCTTGAACGCCTCAGCAACCTGAGGCCACATCCATTGCTTTCCAGTAACGTCTCGGCCAGCCTTGTTCCTGAGGATACGCGCGGCCGCCATGCGCTTCTCGTCCTTGCTCAGCCAGAAGACTTCTGTAGGGCTACCAAGGAGTGCAAAGCAGATGAGTGCCAGGACCGTTGTGCATGTGCCCAGGAACATGGAGATGGCCCTCCAGGGTGCGAGGCCTCCGCGCTCATCGCTGTAGGTTCCGATGCCGTACATGACCAGCGAGGCGATTATGTTAAAACCGGCGTTGGCGGATTGCCAAAAGAGGGATCGTGAGGCATGCTCCTCGGACCTGTACCAGCTTCCAATAATTAGGACGAAACCTGGAGAGATGGTGCACTCGAAGAAACCCTGTAGAGCGCGGATGGCCATCAGGTGAGTCCAGTTCTGTGCAGCTCCGACGCAAAATACGCAGACGCCCCAGAGGAGCATGTAGATCGAGAGGGATTTGCCCAGAGACCATCGTTGAAGCAAAAAGTTGGATGGGAACTCTCCAATCAGGTACGCCATGTAGAATACAGTTGTGAGCCATGAGTATTGCTGTCCGACTAGATGGGTGTCTTCCCTCAAGCCAAAGATAGCCTGTGTTCCCAGAGAAGTCTTGTCCGTTTGCTGGACACCATAGCAGAACCACATCAGCGGCAAGAGGTAGCGGTCGATCTTCCTGAGCAGTTTGTTGTAGTCTGCATCGGTGTAATCGGATTCCCTGATGATGTCTCCGTCCTGGCTGATAACGACTGCGTCTTCCGACGAGGAGTCATGCTTCTCAGAGATGAAGTGATGTTCTTTGCCAGCTACTGGAGGCATGATATTTGTGTGTGCCGCGATGGACAGAGGGTCGAAATTTGAGGCAGCCATGTTCGCTACCGAACTAGACAGAAGGCTTATGATATGAGGGATACTGGAGAGAGATTGTGGTGTGCATCCGGTGGACACGAAGGCCACCTTTTGAATAGAAATACCGTAGCATACCTTTGATACCTATCAAGATAGGCGGACGACATAGTTGAACCCGCCAGCATGATTAGCCGTGGCGGCCGTCATCGGCAGAGCATCACGGCCAGAAGAGTGCCTCCGGGCAACAGGACCAGAAGGCACTACAATCGCCTATCATAGCGAGCTTGTATGCAGAACGTAGACGTCCGCGGCTATCTTGCATAGACCTAGAGAGTCTACAGTGAGGAGAAGTTGAGCTGTTATCATGATAAGCAGGGCTTCCAAAAGGCTGGGCGCTTGGCTGGTTTGGCCGCTGCATCAAGGATCCCTAGGCCATTGGTGGCGCATGAAGACGCCCATGGCATTCGCTATGCTGTTCGCATGATAGTAGCAGGCCTGAAGAAAGTTATTGGCCGGGCGCCGCAACATCCGCCGATGCCATGAAGGCCCAGTGAGTTTCGTAGCCGGTGGCGATGCAATGCTGTATTCTTGGCGAAAAGGCTGTTTCGATGGAGCACTTCCATGACTGTTCTTTTGTTTCGAAACGTGAACGGCGTTTCCAACACATGTAGTGGCTTTAGTCAGCTTATGCCCACGTCAAAGTTGATTCATTGTTGTTGTTGTTGTTGTTGTTGTACAGGAAAGGATGGTATGGAAAGATATAGGTCGTACTTCATTCGCCGACTGACACCGAGTAATGGCCCAGCTGTGCCTACATCTACGCATGACGTGATCATGTGTGCAACCTCTCTGAGACATGAATGTTTCAGGGAGAGACATGTCAGCAGTTGCAGTGGAATAAATTTCGTTCACTTGAACCTAAGAAAATCGACATGTTCGTCGAAACAATGCGGTCTCTCGAACCTGCCCAGGGACACTCTCACCCTGTTCGTTCGTGCCTAAAGAGTGGAATCCTGCAATGTGTTTCAGCAAGGCCTACAAGACATAATGTGGCCATTCTCCATAGCCAACAAACCGCCCACAACACCAGCAGAATCCAAGAAGCGTATGTGAAAAGGATAACGGGTATATTTTAGCAGCAGCGAACTGGCTCTCGTCAATCAATGACTCAGCTTCTTGAAATCTATATTACATCAACCCAGCAGGGTATGAGGAATGCCACCCTCAAGGTGTGGGAGAAAGTCTCTCAATGTTTCTCTGATCGTGCCGTCCAGCGTATAACAATGCCGTGGTGTTCCAGTTCGGTTGAACGGCCTCGCAGCGTCTGCATGTGAGAGCACCATTCTGAGAGAGACTCTTTTGCATGCCATGCCACTGGCGAGCTGTTTTGATCTGATAGAGAGACAGCGGCGTGGACACGTTCGCGTGGCGTGTATGGGATGAAGACTTGATACCGCGGGCCAGCGAATCTAGTCTCGATCATGCCGTCGACCAGGCGAGCGGGTATCTAGGCTGTTGCAGAAATTGGTAGAAGGCAGCGAGTAGTCGTGAATCGTCCGCTTGGTGTGAGTTCGATCTCTGAGCCAGTATGCGGATCATGTGGTAAGGCGCAAATAAAGTGCTTCCTTCATCTTCTAAGACAGAATCTGATGTCTGTAATCCAAAGTCAGTATCGTGTCGCTTCAAGCACACAATTTCAGATTCAACATACCTGAGCATGACCGCTTCCAACGTGAGCGAGCTGAGCTCTGCGTCGTCCGGCATCTCTTCCATGACAGGTACGAGACCTCCAAACTTCTCGCCGCCGCGGTAGGCGATGATCGCAGGCACGCCTGCAGGCTCCATCTCAGCATCCTGGTAGTGCAGTCTGACGAAGCGGGTGTTGCCATGCTTTTTCGCCAGAGTGCGGACACAGTCCTCGATCATTTGCGAAACGTGTGACTAGAAAGGATTCGATCAGCGTTTGGTTCGTCAACAATAAAATCGTCGGAATTCGCGACGAGACTCACCATATCGTCGTAGATGTACACAATGACTACCGTCTGCGCGGGGCTCTTCTCCACGGCGTCCAGATAGCCTTCTCCGTCCACAGTCGTGAGACCGCCGTAGGATCTCCTGGTACGGCCGGATTTGTGTATGCCGCTCTCGTAGCCTCCGTTTTGCAGCTCCTTCAGCCTGCCTTGCCTCCACCTGCTCATGAAGCCCTCGTCCGCTTCCTCGTCGTCTAATCCATCGTCGCCCTCCTCCAATTTCTCCAGCGCAGACTGTTCCTGCGTCCAATGCCTTTGAGGCTCTTCCACATACTGTGGTTGCTGCTGGCCGCCTAGCAGGCTGCGCAAACTGGTGCGGTGGTTGCGCTGCGAATCGCGGAAGTTCTGTGCGTCGGATATGACACCCTTGGGGCCTGTGTTGGCGCCGTAGCGGGTGCGAGGAATGATGTTGCGGGCTGTGCTGGTGCTGGAGCGCGGCAGGTTCTCGTCTGGGTCGTAGTTGGAAGCGGGCGGCGTGCGATCTGCGTCGTCGTCGGAGAGGTTAAGGAAAGATTGCGCGTCGGAGTTGTCTTCTGGGTGGGTGGTGCGGCGCTCCTTGTCGCGCATCATTTCGTTGAACTCATTTTGAGCGGCGGTAGTCATGGTTGTGAGGGGTTGAAGTGTTTGGCGGGGTATTGGAGATATCTGCTAGGTGTGTTTGTTGTAGATGAATTGAGGATGTGCTCAAGGCAGACAGGTGTTTGTGTGTGTCGAGGAGGGGTAGTAAGAGTAAGGAAGAAAGATCAAGAGTGAAAAAGAACGGGATAAGTAGAAGGGAAGGCGACCAGATGTACAAGACAGTAATGTAGGTGGAGGAGGAGGAGGAGGATCAGTTAGAGCGAAACAGAGTTCGAGACAGCCTTGTCTGTTTCAGAAAGCGTTGTGAGGTAGCCTGGTCGAGGATGGTAGAGCATGGTTGGATTTATTATTAACCCTACCTACCTACTTAAGCCATGTGCCGTACTAAAGGTATGACATGTCATGGCCACGCAGACGGCAGGTGGCAGTTCCTTAGTGAGGGCAACCCATCTGGCCGACTCTGCCATTGAAGATTCATGATCCACGTGCCACGAGGCACAAGTTCACAACGCATGCAAACTCTCTGCACGACAATGAACGCGTTCACAACAGTTTTGCGACCTGCTTAAGGCGACCATAACGACAAATCTTCTGATACGCCACCTGCAGTCAGCAAGTCTGCAAGGCAAAGGGCGTGACAGCTCAAGTCAAAGGTGTGTTTCAGATTGTGCGCGTGCACAGCGGGCGGTCGGCGGCCAAGACGCGAGATCAAGGAGACACGGCGCAGAAAGGAGGAGAAGGCATGCAGCTCCCGGTTTTCTGCTAACATGGGAAAAAGTGGAGAGTTTCTCCTTGCACTTGCTCACCCTCACCCTGGCACTTTTGCGACTCGCGGACACTGCGGTGTGGGAGTGATCGGCATCTACAAGTTCTGGTGGTGCTGATACATATGCTTACAAGAGCCTACAAAGTCACATGGACGATGTTTGTACAACATATGTGTACGAGACGACTGGGTGCGAGATAGGGCGTCACCGTATATCTTCGCACCGAGGCTCTTGTCCGTTGCTTGTCTTGAAGAACATGTCAGACTGCAAGTGTCAAGAAAATCGATCTGCATGTGAGCGTAAACCTCGAGTCTCAAACCACCAACCCACACCTCTCAAGTTTCATCATCAAACACAAACCCCAAACACTGACAGACAGGTGAACGAGCACACGTCCAACCCATCCTCAAACTTCTAGAACAAAAAGAAAAGCACCGGCCGCATATCGACGCTCAATCTCACAGCCTTACGAGCTGAAGCAGCAGCAGCACGGGCAGTTTGGTTCGATTCGATCCGTGACGTTTCACACATTGATATGTTTGCATGGGCGTTTCGTGAACTCCTCACGAATGGGTTGATGGGCGATGGATGGATGTAGCGGTGAGACTAACAAAATGAGGATATCACTGCAGACCTGTCCATCCACCAAGCCTGCATAAGAACACGCTTAGGCAAGTGACGGAGCGAAATCAAGAAAGATTTACCATCCGACACCACAGAACCATGGCTCGAGCAGAAAGGTAAAAAAAAAAGCATGATTCTCGATAGAAAAAGACATAAGAGATGCCAGCGACTTTTTTCAAGAAAAACGCACAAGCTCGGATAATTTTAGTACTGACATTTTTCCCCAATGCCTCCCGGTCCTCTCCCTAGATAGATGGAAAAAGTGAAGAAGACGGAACCTTCCAGTCCCGTCCGCCCGGCTGGTTTCTTGACAGCAGGGCGACGTGGAAGTTTGGAGAGGAAAGAAGAAGAGAAGTTCTGGGTTAAAAGAAACAATATTTGGTTGTGGTAGTGATGACGAGAAGCTGGAGCTTTGCGCGCAGTAAGACGTTCCGTCTTTTGGGGCGGACGGATGGAGGAAATGGACGAGCGATTAGATGTAGCGTGTGCTCCCGTGAAAAAGAATTCCTCCTCCGTCCGGCGTCTTGCAAGATCCGCACTTCTATTCGCTTTGAAGAAACCAAAAGCATTTCTTCCTGGTGTCTTTTGCTCGAGGCATGCTCGCTTCTTCGCGCCAAAAGTAGAAAGGGAATCAAGCGCCGAGATCTTGTTCCGTATCAAAAGATATCTTGAGGGCGCTGCATCGTACAGGTGGATGGTTGTGAAGAGGAATCGCTTCTGTGTCGCTTCCGAGGATTTTTGGTATCGAGGTTCTTTTGTCACGAAGATGATGCGTCGCTTGGGATTTGGTAGTGTGACGCTGGGTATCTCTAAGCATCTTTCGTGCTTGGTGGTGTTGAGGCTTAAGCCCAGATGCGGAGCTGTGAAAATTGTAAGTATGTGCAGGAAACTTAATCGTAAAGTATCAAGTATGCTCACCATCGAATCCCACGATCCCGTGCATAATGAGAGGGCATCGTTCGAAACCCCGAGACAGCTGACGCGGTTGTCGTGTCCTTGAAGAGTGCCGACGCGCTCGCCACGGAGAACATCCCAGACCTGTGGTTTCTTGTCAGCTTCCAAATCCTTACATGAATGCGTGGTGCGGAAAATCGTACCTTGCACTCGAAGTCGTCGTAACCAGCGAACAGAAGGCGACCGGAGACGGAGAAAGCAACGGAAGTGATGCCGCACACGGGCTCGGGGATCTGCAATATGTCAGCTGAGTGGTCAAACCATTGCTTGTTATCCTTCACAACTTACAGCGTAGCTTTGGAGCTCGCGATCCGCACGAATGTCGAAAAGTCTGCAAGAGGCATCGTCGGAACCAGTACCGAAAGCGTTCCCGTTAGGGAAGAACTGAATGGCGTTGATGTCGGAGTCGTGTGCTGCAAAGGTTTGGCTGCACTTTTGTTGACGGATATCCCACAGCTTGGCGAAGGCATCGCAAGCACCGGACACGAATTGGTTGTTGTCGAGAGGGTTGATGCTCAAGCTCATGACATCGCCCAAGTGGTCGGCGAATTCTGTGATTTTTTGCCCAGTCTCAATGTCCCACAGCACGCAAGTCATGTCGCCTGAAGATGTGAGGATGCGGCGGTCATTGATGAAGCGACAGCATGAGAGGTAGCCAGAGTGCCCGCTAAGCTCTCGTGCCACCCGTGTAGGGCCTTCTCTTGCGCTCAGGTTGTAGATGGAGCAAATGTTGTCAAGACCACCACAAGCGACGTAGTTGCCGCTGGGCGAGTATGCGCAAGTCATGACCCAGGAAGAGCGGAGGGGAATTGCGTGCACCTTGTTGGTGGTGTATGCATCCCAGATGATGAGCTTACCGTCCTGCGAGGCGGATACGAGATGTCTCCTGTCGGTTGACCAGTGCATGGCGTAGATCTTGGCGAGATGGCCCTTGAGAGTCCTCTTGGTCCTCATGCCCAGACGCGGGAGGGCCTCTGTCCTTTGGCGCGCAACATCGCGAACTGCAATAACAAATTAGTGGCTGCTCGGATGACAAAATCAAGGACTGCTCGCCGTGGCAAGCTCAATGGACGCACGTGTGGTGTCGGCAAGCTCGTCCTTCTTGCGCTTTATCCTATCCTTCAGGGCCTCAGCATCCCGACGGGCGATTTGGATCTTCTGCTGAATGGATTCTGCGTTTGCGTCCGCCATTGCGAGTGCGCGATGCAAGCGGCTTCAATGGCCGTCGCAGCCCCTGGAGTGGTGTTGGTGTGCGGGGAGAGCAGGCCGGAGTAGAGCAGGCCAGCTGAGGAGCGCGGGTTAATGCAAGTGGCTCGCGGCGGTGGTGTTCACGACGAATGGGCTGAATGGGAGGAGCGAGCGAAGTAGTGCGGTCTGTCAAGGCGGATTGGAGCGGAAGCAGCCGACAATGCCTGGGGTGTGGTTTGCTGCGACGAGGCGGGCGCGCGTGACAGGAGCGGCGGCGGCGGAAAGGGAGGCGGGCTGTAAGAGCGCGTCGCCAACAACTACAGACCCGGACAGAAACAGGGTGGATGAGTGAGGACGGTGTCGGAGGGAGGGCGGAATTGGCGCGGTGGTAGAGGGTGGTGGTGGTGGTGGTGGTGTTGGAGACGACGTGGGAGATGGATGGACAGGTGAAGACGCTGGGGGTTGGAGCTAGGTACGACCTTACGAGAGAGCAGCACAGAGCCAGCAAGAGAGCGCGCAAGTGGCCAGGAAGCACGACAGCGCCGGCGGACGGCAGCTGCCTCTGCTCAAGCGCCAAACACTAAGACCAATCCTGCCCAAGCGCCCAAGCCGTCTACCAAACCGCTTGTCTGCGCCCGGTTTGTTTATCGACGAGGTATATCTTATTCTCATGTACCATATATCACCCTCTGATGTTGTCGATGCAGACTCGTCCCGCATATAGCAATAATGACATCTTCAACCGTGTTATCAACCGTCTCGTCACAACCTTCACTTCCACAATGTCACTCCCACCTCCACCCGCCGTCCCTAGACTATCATCGGAGCCAGATCTACGCCGCCCCAAAGCCAGTCCCCTACTGCCGCCGACGAGTCAGGCTCGCACACTCTAGTCCTCTCTCAGCAGATTCCTAGATGATAATAATTTGCCCGCCTCAGCCTTTTGGCCTCTCCTGTCTGCTGCCGCGGTCTGTTCACCCGTCCACCGAAGAACTACACCTTCCTATAAGGAATAGTGTCTTGCGGACCTCTTCCCCATTCGACTCCCTTGCGTGGTTTTGATCGTGTCTGTCAACCGGGGAAAGCTCGCTTCCCAAACCATGCCCTCGGGCACGTCGGGGAAGCAAGATGGCATCTCCACATCCGCCGTCTGCAAGGGCACATCAGGAAGTCTGTCTCTCATGTCCGCAGTTCATCAGGCTAATCTTTCCCTCTTCACGAGAAAAAAATCTTGACCGGAGTTGGACTGCGCTTCTGATCACCGTCTGGGCAGCCCTGGAAAGGGGCACTAGTGTCTGCATTATTAGTGTCTACATATGGCTTTGTCATCCTACTTCATCATCGCTCGGTGAACTGCTGCCTCTTTTGACACCATGATATTGCTTTTTGTCACCTTATACATCCGTCAGATCCGATGTGAGCATTGACTGAACAGCACGGATTTACATGCCAGCTAAAGAGTCGTCCATGGCTGCTCTGGTGGTAATTCGATCCTTATGTAGTATCAATCACCTCGGCCCGCAGTCATTCATTGCGCGTGCAAACATGCTGAGCAAACCGGGATCCTGGATTGCTTTGCACTTGCTTGAATCGGGATTGCGCTATCAATCCATCGATCGTGCAATATCGCAATTAATACGCATCGTAAAAGCTATGGCGATGCACTTTATAGTGGTGGTCTTGCTCATGGGATTCTCTCCACCAAGGCTGACTCAACTGAACTTGGCGAGGAACATTCGCCATGATACAAATCTCGTCGCGTTCGAAGCAAATCGGTGAATACTGATAGGGTCTGCATTCCATTAAATCCAGCTTCCTCTGCCATTTTCGTAGAGTCGTTGCGCGTCCGAAGTGTCATCACACTTCACATGGTTCTATTTCTCCCAAGTGATGCAAGCTCTCTCTCATCTCAACGCCTTGCGCGGTCTGCCATCTTTGCTTTTGATCGGCGGTGTTGCGCTCATCAAGCTGTCCAACCCAAGATCCCTCCAAGCAGGCTCCTTCACTTTCTGCGTCGCTCGTTGGATGCCGAACGCAGCATGTTGATCGGGAACGATGTCGTCCTCGTCATCAGGGTTTATCGGTTGGTGCTGTGGCGGGACATAGATTTCTTCGGCGGGAAGCTTGAGGCGAGAGAAGTCTTCGAGTAGGTCGGCGTGATGCGACAGGTGGAGATGGAGATAGGTGAGTGAGGAGTCGCGTGACTGGAGTTTGTTAGCAGTGGAGCACGGTGTTGGATGGAGGTGCGTCTTACCATTGCGAAGAACTGTTTGCGTTGCGACAGATTATCAGTACAACATAGGATGTCCAGTCTCAATCGTCAATCGCATGCCGCTAAGAAGCTGCAACAAACACCCTTCCAAAACTGTGCTAGCGCGCCCACCACATTTCGGCTGCTCCCGCATTGGAAGGCACGAAATTCCACCGCCAAGCCCGTCGCTGCTGCGACTTTGTAGCCCGCACTCTGCCAGACGACCACGACCAGCGACGACATCGACGACAGGTACGCACACGCCGCCCGATTGCTCCACGGAACGACTCCCGTTAACGCGAATACACAGCTTCAGATCCCCGCCCGACGAAGCACCTCTCACACAACCAACGACAATCAACCGTCAACATGTCCCACGAGTCTGTCTGGTACTCGCGCCCGCGCACCTACGGCAAGGGCAGCCGTGAATGGTGCGTACACCCCGCTGTGCTGGAATAGGATTGGAGAGGAATGCGCAATTGGGAGGAATACTCGAGGCGATTGGGATTGCAATACAAGAAAGAAGGGAAACTAACGTCGGTTTCTTCTACAGCCGTGTCTGCACCCACAAGGCCGGTCTCGTCCGCAAGTACGGCCTGAACATCTGCCGTCAGTGCTTCCGTGAGAAGGCTGCCGACATCGGCTTCCACAAGGTCAGTCGCATATATCGAATAATGGAAGGAGTCGAGACTGGAGGAACTAACATCTCACCAGCACCGTTAAATGTTTTTCCGACGACCGCGGGCGACGATGAAGGGAGCTTTCAGGTGGATGGAGCAATGATACGAAGAGGTTCAGCTGGGCATGCGATTGCAGTTACCGGCGTTCGGCGGGCGGACATGCGAGCATGTCACTTCATCAGCTATGGTAGAATGAGGCCTACAAACCATTCCACCTGTTCTTTCTTCGCAATACTTGGCAATCATCCGCAGTCGTTCTCACGCAATCCGGATATGCGCCAGTCAAGTTGCTTGACAGGATTTCCCAGTCGGCTTATATCATGAATAACGCGAGCTCGAGACCACGGATAACAACAACGCTACCATAACCTTCGACTCTACCACGCAGTGGAACCGCATCGATCTGCCATCCTATTCAGTAATCTGGTGACGAAACGACTGGCCACTTCTGCAGCACCAGTGTCAGCCAGTCTATCGCAAACAGACATGCAATTAACGCATCAACAATTATCTGACTGAGTACTAACAGAATGCCACGAACCCAAGCAATGGATCTAAACCTTGTATGAAGGGCGGTTTTGATCCATGGACGGTGTCAATCTACCAGAATGTAAAACATGTGGGCAACTCCCCGCCACAAAGTCGTAACAATGAATCAGGACAACAACAGCCGATGCTGGTGCCATCACAATCTCGGCGAGAATCCTGGCTTGACTTGTCTTTTACTTGACTCACTAATATAGATTCATCCGGGATTCCTCGAGATAATGGTACTTGCACGTCTGCTTACCTACTTGAAAGGATCCACGCTAGTCCGTAACGGGGCTTTATGGCGAGGTCGCAGCCTTTTTCGCAGTCGTCGAGCGCCGCTGACGCACACTGGTCCTCCCCAAACAGAGTCTCTCTAGCACAGTCTATTGAACAAAGAGCAGCAGACCAATCGAACGTTGCTTCCGATTCCCAAAAGGGACGGCATTGCGAGACGTCTGTTTCGGCCGAGAGCTTTCTCGCTTGCTCGTCAGACAACAGCTCAAAGGAGCAGATGTTGCGAGAACAGTTTCGTCGCTATGAGTACATTTTATTGTAGTAAGCCTAGTCGTCTGCCCATAAGATAATCGTTGTCGCGGTCGAGTATCCTTCGTTTTCGTCATCAACAGCAATACGTATCGCAGCAGTACATCAGTCTCATCATCGCCTTCAACCCTTCGCCTTCGACGCAGACCTCCCCTCTCACATCCTTTCCCAAAACGAACCCAACAATGTCCTCCGACGACTCCCAACAAGGCGGCTGGGGCGAATGCTCCCTCGAAGAATGTCCCATCGAATGGTCCATCTTCCAATACCAACCCAACCTGGCCGCAAACGCCCTCTTCATCGCCATCTTCGGTGCCAGCATGTTGGTTCACTTGTACCAAGGCTATCGTTGGAAGCAATGGACATTCGCAGGCTTGGTCGCTCTTGGATGTGCTTCTGAGATGATTGGGTACGGCGGACGGTTGATCATGCATGGTGATCCTTGGAGCTTTGAGGGATTTATGTTGCAGATTAGTGAGTTCAGAGGAAGTTTTGACGAGGGATGGTAGACTGATTATCGACCACCACCAGTCTGCATCACCTTCGCGCCCGTCTTCATGAGCGGCGCCATCTACATCACTCTCTACAAGAGGTGAGTCGAACCGAACACACTCCTCCCCACCACTGCAGACGAGCGTAACCTCTAACAAATCCACAGCATCATGCGCCTCTCCCCCTCCAGCGCCCAATTCAAACCCGCCCTCTACTACCAACTCTTCATCCCCCTCGACTCCCTCTGCCTCGTCCTCCAAGCCGTCGGCGGTGCCCTCTCGACCCAATCCAACGGCTCCTCGGCCACAGGCGTGAACCTCGGCCTCGCAGGCCTCTCACTCCAAGTCGCCGTCCTGTTCACTTTCATCGCCCTCAGCATCCAGTACGCTTTCCGCTACGCTCGCGATGTTCGGGCCGGGAGGGTTTCTGGCGCGGCATTGGATAAGAGGTTCAAGGTTTTTGCGACGTTTGTTAGTCTGGCGACTTTGGTGATTTTCGTGAGGTGTGTTTTTAGGATCTATGAGTTGAGCGAGGGGTATTCGGGGAAGGCGTTTCATGATGAGGGGGCTTTTATTGGGTTGGAGGGCGTGTGAGTTGTTGTAGCTGTTCTTTGTTTTGATGGATTGATGGCTGACTTGATCCACAGTATGATCATCCTCGCCACGATTTTCCTGAACATTGGGCACCCGGGCTTGATCTTTGATCCGAGGAATAAGACTTCGGGTTCTGTCGTTGATGCTACGCCGGCTGCACCTGTCAAAGATGAGCAGTATAGTAGCAGCGATGAAGTTAGGGAGGGGAGTTCCGTCGCGGTGTAAGATTGGGTGTCTGATCGTAAATGTGCAACGAGTCTTTTGTGGAGGTTTGGTGTTTCTAGACTGTCAATTATTGATCAGCTGTGCCACAGCCGAGCCCAACTTGTCGTAACCAAGCTCATAATTGGTTGAATCGATGATCAACTGGTTACTTGAGCTGCTCTTCAATTGTCAGATCACATGAGCAATTACTCCTAGCTATATCTGAGTCGGAGAATATCGTCATTGGTTTGCAAGACGGCCTTTTTATGTTGTTATGGTCTTTAAGATTGGGATATCCTTCACCACAACCCGAACCCTAGACGTGATGCTGTCACCAGTGCGTTGATCCGAAACATCCGACAGCCGCGCGGCTAGACCGCTCGAAATAAGCGACCTGTTGGAATGCTTGACGCCCCGTGCCTGCAAATAGCACCCACCAGCATGCATTGATCATGGGCCCATCTCTCGCGAGCCTGGTATTGTCTTGTCTGCTGTCACATACAATACACGCATCACATGCGGGCTCTCTGGACGAGGACGCGCTCCACCGGCTAAAGAGGAGTGGAAACGCCGCGAGTGGAGCTGACGACCATGAAGCCAACAACAACGACAAGGGACCTACTCTGAGCATCCCGACATGGACTGTGGCGGCGACTGGCACTGGAACAGCTTATGCCCAGGCCTGCGACAACGAGTCCGCCATTTATGATAATATCCTCAGCTATGGCATTACTCCCACAGGCACTACGGACCTATACACCACATCTTGGGCGACCACCACGAATTACACCGCCCCGACAACACAACTATGCGATGGACGTACTCGGGTTGTCGGTTCCCTCACGCCAGTCCATGTCGGCAGCGTCTTGTCGAGTAACGTGCCGACAATCACTTACACTGGCCCGGCTCCTTCCTGCAGCGTGCAGCCTTCAGACTGTTCATGGCTTCGGACCTCATACCTCGCTGCTGAAAGCAGCTATTCGTCGTCCTTGACCGCCTCCCCTGACGCCCCACCTGGTCTCTCTCCGATTGTGCCACGCTGCTACATCCCAGGACCGCCCCTCGAAGAATGTGGGCAATGTACCATCATTGGCGGCAAGGTTGACTTGCTCTACTTTCCACTCTCCACCAAGACTACACGGGACATGTGCGCAACCACTGCAACGTCTCCCGTCATCTGTCCGTTTGGCCCAACTCGTCCGAACGATGACACTGTTGCTGGTTTCGCCACCGCGCCCTGTCAATATATATCTACGCAACCCACGAGTACGACCGACAGCGGCCCGAGCACTGTCATCAACGGCACCACCCTGTATTCAAACCGAGCGTACATCTCATACGACACGCTTTACGCGACGAATAGCTGCGGCAGGGTAGGCGGGACTTACTCCAACGGTCTTGTGACTGTCGCTTCCTCCGACGTGTATTCCGTCTCTGGATACCACTTCATGATCAACCATGCAGCGTATTCGTTCAACTTCGCCGACTTGGCAGGTCCTATACCAGCGAGCGCCTATCTCGCTCAGGCGTCATGTTACGACAGTGGAAGCCCGCTTGGTGACGGCGATGTGCTCAATGGGCTGTACGGCGGCCGGCTTGGATTCTGCGCAACTATCATCGACGAAGCGTTCAGACCGAGATTGGCCGTGCCGCCGCAGATGAGACACATCGACCCGCAGTTCGAGAATTGGTATGTGGCATAATTCGTTGTTGCTTGATTCTGGTCATTGTCACTGACTCTTCCTCTTAGCCTTCTCGGTCTCGATGGTCTCTATGACCCGCCACGTCTCATGACGTCTGAAGCGACTCTGGACTTGCCTCCTGCTTATTTGGCAACGGCGAGTGCGGAACCCCAACAGGCTGCAACGGCGGCGCAGAATGCCGCCACACCTACTGCGGAATCATACACAGATTCTTCCAACTATCCGGGTGAAGGCGCCAACCCTTCAGACGCTTCCACCAAAGCTTCAGCACTCATGGAAACCACGGGTGAGGCCACCAGTCCTCTGAGTAATCCGACAGCTGCCATGGAACCAGGGATGACAGATGGCGGCTCGCAAGGCGAAAGTGACGAAATCAATACTCCGAGCAATCCCACAGCAGCCATGGAAACCCAGTCGCCACAACTAACCACGCGATCCGGCGATCCAACGGCCACAGATGGCGCAGATGGCGATGCGTCATCTCCTGTGGACAACAGTTACTCTTCAGACGCTTCCTCTTCGAACTCGACCGAAGGTGTGTCCGCTACGACTTCTTCGGCCTGCTACAATGTCTTCCCAGCAGACTTGTATGTTTCAGTATTTTCTTGCCTTTTGTTGATCTGCCTTGTTTGGTAATACCTGTCAGGGACTATATATCAGTCAATTTATTCACAATTTTGGATTCAGCCGCTCATCGTGCCCACAACATCAAAACATCACGACCATGTCTCATCTACGCATAGGTCTACCAGTATCGTTCCCAGCACACATCAGAACGCCCTCGCTGCTGAGACGACTACACTTCACTCCAGAGCGTTGCGGGCCATGTTGACAGAAGCCTCACGCTTCCAGCCAGGGAACGCCGAGCCGGATCTGCTGGTCCTTTACAAACTTGTAGGTGCGATGCATCTCATGCGAATAAAGTCTATCTTACCGGGCCCACTCGTCCATACAATTGCGGGTGGACTTTCCTAACATTTAGATTCTGGGCAAGCCTGCCCTAACTTCTCGGAATAGACGATGTTACCCTACATATAATGTTAGCTGTTGGGAGACTCGAAGTGACAAACAGTTTTTCACCGTACATCTTTGCCTATTTATCTGCTAAAACAACTTACCTAGATATCAATCTGAACGCCGAAATAGCTCGCTTACCAGAATACTTAGATACGTACATATCTACCCGAGCATTAACTCATCAGAGTGAGAAAAGCAACACCTGACGCCAAGGTTCAGCTGAGCTTCAAATCGCCTAAAAGTCAATCCGACGTGTGGATCCACCTTGGACAGCCCGCAAGCCGATGACTAAACAACTCAACCAAAGTCAGGCGTATAAGAATACAAGAAGCAGCTTCTCAAGTAGTAACAAGATTTCTGCACGTTTTTTCTCAATACGCTACAATGCCCTCGCAAGCTCCCTTCAACGTCGCCATCGTCGGCTACGGCCTCAGGTAAGTCAAAGCGACACCTATCAATCGAATCCAACATCAAAACCAAACCACAACAACTAACACATTACCCACCACAGCGCCAAAGTTTTCCACATCCCCCTCATCCTCGCCCTCCCAGATCTCTACAAAATCCACGGCATCGTCCAACGCTCCCCCAAACCAGACGACAACGCCGAAAACGACTACCCCGGCACCAAACCCTACCGCCACATCGACGAAGCCCTCAAAGATGAAGCCATCGACATCGTAGTCATCACCAGCATCCCCGAAACGCACTTCCCCATGGTCAAAGCCGCTCTGCAAGCAGGCAAACACGTAGTAGTCGAAAAACCCTTCGTCCCGACCGCCGCAGAAGCAAGCGAGCTCTGCACCATCGCCTCGCAAACCGGCAAGAAGTTGGCTGTTTACCAAAACCGCCGCTGGGATGCGGATTTCGTCACCCTCAAAAATGTCCTCGCGTCAGGCTCGCTAGGCAAAGTCGCAGAATTTGAAACTCACTTCGATCGCCACCGTCCGGACCCACCCGCCGACACCTGGAAAGTGAAAGACGCCCCAGCGAACGGCGCGATCTACGATCTCGGCACGCATCTTATCGATCAGGTCTACTCGCTGTACGGCCTGCCGACACGCGTCACTGGGTTCGTCGGTTATCAGCGCCGCGGCGTGACGGAGGGGGCGCACGATAGTGCTACTGTGTTGCTGCACTACGACGAAAAGCAGCTACTCGCTACGGTCAAGGCGGGTGTTGTCAGTGCTGAAGTCGACCAGTTGCGGTTCTGGGTGCGAGGCACGAAGGGCAGTTTCAAGAAGTTCCATCTAGATCCTCAGGAGGACCAGCTTAAGGGTGCGAAAGCTGGGGCGCCGCTTCCGGGTGACTTTGGAGTTGAGGCGGAGGGGCGTGCTGCTGCTGTCACTACTGTTGGAGCGGGTGGTAAACTTGACAGGAAGACTTGGGAGACTGTCAGCCCGCCGCCGACGTATATTGAGTACTACCGGGTGTTTGGCAAGGCGGTGGCTGGAGAGGGGGAGGTGCCGGTTAAGGCGGAGGAGGCGAGGGATGTGTTGAGGATCGTTGAGGCGGCTTTGTTGAGCTCGAAGGAGGGGAGGAGCGTGTCGTTGTAAGCATGTTGAACAGAGATATTGATGATGACCACAACTGCAGATGCAAGGATTAGTATGGTGTAACGTGGTTACAAAAAGACGACCCGCAACCTCATTTCCGCCTGTTCTTGATCCATTGACATCGTAAATGAATGTGAGAGTATCATGACCAAAACTCTACCGGAAACATACTTCTCGAAAACGATTGGTCTGAAGTCTCGCGTAGACGTATTTACATTCGTCATGCCGATACTGTGAGAACCTAATGTGGTTGCAAGAAATCATAGGCTCAACATCCAGGCACTATTAACTGTGGTGATGCCAACAAACATTGACATCACCACACACCACAGCTATAATCCATCATTCACCACAGTAACCCTCAGTCAATGGCCGGTTGTGTTGACTACATCTTCTCCAGAAACATGGACTGGACTCGCTGTAGCACTACGAAAATTCACTGTATTCGTAGCCGAAGTGTTATTTGCAGTCCGGCACAACACTTACAATGGCGCAGGAAGAAAAGACAACTCGAATCTCTTTACGACCAAGGCTAACGCGTCCTCATATTGGTTCGAACAATGGCTCAATGGGCACCGCGAGCACCACAGAACCTTGCAACTCCCAAATTTCTGACAGCCTTACAACCAGCAGCATCGCTTCCCTCGGGCTCAGCGCATCGGCAACTACATCTGACTCCTTTTACTCAACAACGAGCGGAAAGTTCCGAGCACGCATCGGAGATCGAATCGATAATCTGTTCGCATCATGGCGCCGCCATCGCAAAGCAGACCCAGAAGCAGAAGCAGACGCTCACCCAGAGATATCCTGGCCGACGACACACCGCTCCTCTTCCTTCCCCTCGGATGGAAATCTGATACCAGGTCTGGATTACCTCACCCTCTCCCGGGCTGAGCTTAATCTCCTCAACCGCATGCAAAACGCCTACCACACTGCGCGGACGGCTCGAGAAAGAGGTCAAGAGACGGAAAGTCGCCGGCTTGATATCTCCGTCGAAAAGCGATTAAGATGTTCGTCGGGACATGTTCGTCCGGTGCTTGACATTGGGTTTGATCTCCACCTCCGAGGCGGCGGCGGCGGTGATGATGCAGCTGGATCCCGCCGCCGCACCACTCTCCCTCCTCCCGCAAACCCTCGCACACCTCGGCCAGATTCCGATCGACCCAACTCTGTTGTCTGGTGGCTCGCGGGAGGGAGAAGGTCGCGTGGCGGAAAGGTGCCGACGATTGGAGAATTGAGGGTAAGGAAGGAAGTGGAGCAGGCGAATCGAAGGATTGTTGGGTTTTGGGGGACGGTGATTGGGTTGAGGAAGGTTGGGAAGGTGGGGTTGCTAAATGGCGGTGATGAAAGTGGAGGCCGAGGTGGGGGTGGTGATGACGTTGGAGACGGTGGGGCTGAGGGCGGTGATGGCGAGAGTGTTCCTGCTGCTGGTTCGGCTGGGAGCGTAAAATTGGGAGGTGAGGAGGCCGTAGGGGGTGATGCTGCAGAAGCAGTGGCGGAGGCGGTCGGGAGTGGAAGCGGTTCGGTGAAAGATCAAAGCGTTCATGGCGGATCTGCGAAGAGCGTCGAGAAATGTGAGACAGCGCAGGAGAAGTCCCAGGATCATGATGGAGAGAAATCTGTTGACAGTAATGATGTTGCAGGAGGACCTTCTTCGGTGGGAGACCACAACCAGAATGAACACACCGGCAAGACGGAGGCTAAAGAAGCAGCTGAGGCCGAGGCCGCTAACGATGTCGCGAAGGAGAAAGCTGTTGACAGCGATGATCTTGCAAAAGAACCCGCCTCGGCGAGAGACGTCGACCAAGATGAACACAGCGGCGACACGGAGAAAACCGTCAACGCGAATGATACTTCCGGAGAATCCAGCTCGGCAAAGTCCACGAAAGAAAACAGCCCTCAAGATGAACACCGCGGCGAGACGGCTGCCAACAAAACAGACGAAGCAGCCGAGGATCAAGCTGGAGAGAAAGGCGTTGACGATGGCCATGTTGCAGAAGGACCCAGCTCGGTGAAAGTCAGCAGCGAGACTGAGGTCAATGAAGCCGTTAAAGGTGACAATCTTGCAGAGGAGTCCAGCACGACGAAGCCACAGAAAGAAGACAGCATCCAACAAGAGCAAAACAGTGAGACGGAGGCCAAAGAAGCAGCGGAGGCCGCCAAAGATGGAGCTGGAGAGACAGCTGTCGACGGAAATGATGTTGCAGAAGGATCCAGCCCAGCAAAGTCCCTGAAAGAAAGCATCGAGTCCCTTGAGGAAAAACATCAGCGAGAAGGACGAACACAGCCGCGAGACAGAAGCCAAAGAAGCAGCTGAAGCCGCCGAAGATGAAGCTGGAAAGAAATCCATCAACGGCGACGACGGCATTGCGGAAGAACCCAGCTCGGTGAAACCCTCCAAGGAAAGTATCAATGGAGAAAAAGGACACAGTACCGAGACAGAAACAAAAGAAACAGCCGAAGCTGTCGACGGGAATGATGTCGCAGATATTCGAATCCAACCCAGTAAAGCCGGCGGAGTCCCCGAAAGAAGGCTACATTCAGGATGAACACAGCCGCGAGACAGAGGCTAAAGAAGCAGCTCAAGAGGCCCATGCAGCAAGGGACCCGACTCCATCTGGTGCGAAGGGTACTGCTGCTTGATGGCATCGAATACGAAGTAGAGGCTGATACTCTGCGATGCGACGATTTGGAAGGGCTTGCTATCAAGGCATGGGCAGTAGAGGCATGCTTGGGTGTTCTCCTTTGATACCTGGTAATTCTTTCTTCTTTCAAATAGCTTCATGTCAAATGTCAGCTATGTATCTGAGCCTGTTCATTCCATCTTTCCTGATCCGTTGGCTCGTGTCTCATCGCGAACAAAGCTTCCGCCTCTCTCGGAGATGGTGAGACCCATGAACACCAGGCACCCTGACAAGTGTTCCTCGAGGCGTGTTCCGGCAAGCGCTCAGATCTCTTCGACTTTGTCTTCGCGTCTCAATCTTGGCCGTGCAAAGACGTAGTGGCTCTTCGTCGTGGCGTATTTTCTCTTCCAGGATACCGATCATTGATCATATCGCCGCTTGTCGAGCTTATCCAGGTCTCCTAAGCATCGCTCCTCTTTTCACTATTGGCGTAGCCTTCCTTTCCCTTTCTCCAGCACCTCCCACACTCACACCGGCTTCGCCACCTTCCTCCCCTCCTTAACCCCCGTCCTCTCATCCAAAAACTCCCTCCAACTAACCGGCACCATCTGATTCCCCGCCTCACTAACCGCCAAAACAACCCCCAACTCATTCCTCGCCGTGCTCGCAAAATAACTCCTCTCGTCCCCCAAACTAATAACAACAGCCCTCACCACATCGCCGACCCGAAAACTCTCCGCCACCTTCACTTTATCAATCTCCGTCGCCCGGATGTCCTGCTGGCGGATGATGGCCGGGAAGACGTCGCGGCAGGTGTGCTCGCCGGCGGGGCCGAGGGCGAGGATCGAGAGGTTTGCTTGGCGCGGGTTGGTGCGGGTTATGCGGCCGAGGACTACGGTGCCGGTTGAAGGGACTAGGGGGCCCGTGGGGCGGGTGATGGAGACTGTGGGCGCTGGGGATGTTTTGTTTTTGGAGGGCGTGGAGGTGAGGGTGCCGGCGAGGGAGGAGTAGAGGTGGGAGGATTGGATGTGCGTTCCTGGGCCGGGGTTATTGGCTGAGGAGGGGCCGAGGGCTTGGCCGGGGAGGGTGAGGGTTGGTGTTGACATTGTTGGTTTTGTTTTGGAGTCGTTGGTTTGGTGGTGGTGTTTTGGAATGCGATCGCAAAGGTGCATTTTGGGAAAAGTTGAAAGTGACGTCTGCGAAGGGTTAGGGTTCCGGTGGGGAGAATCGACATGGGTCTGGTTAAAGCACTGGATGAGGGGTTGTACACTCAATTGCCGAGAGTACATGGAATGGTTGTATAATGCCGAGATACAGGTGATAATGGCCGTGTTAAAAAAGCTCGTTGCGACATTGTTACATCCCACAATTTGCGACAATGTCCAACCAATTCCATCCGCCGCAAGACGCCAGCCTTCAAGGCAAAGTAATAGTCCTCACTGGGGTATGTTATACAAGATAATATACACAGATTACAAGAGCATTCATCCCTAAACATCATCACCCAACCAGGGCGCCATAGGCATCGGCGCCTCTCTAGTCCACCTCCTCCACGACGCAGGAGCCCACGTCTTCTTCGGAGACGTCCTCAACGAACCGGCTCGAGCTCTAGCCAAAGAGCTGCATTCTCCCGAAGCCTTCGTCAAATACATAGAATGCAATGTGATGGTCTACGCCGACAACCTCGCTCTCTTCGACGCGGCGTACAATGCCTTCGGCCGAGTCGACCACGCCATTTCAAACGCTGGGCTGGGAGAGCAGAGCAATCTGATTGATCCGGAGCTGAATCTTGCAAGTGTAAGAGAGGAGCCCAAGGACGGAGCTCGTGTGATCGATGTCAATCTGAAAGGGCCGGTGTACTTCGCACGCTTGGCGAGTGTATACCTTCGCCAGTCAGATGGAAAGGAAGCCAGTGCAGTGCCCGTGGACAAAAGCCTGACATTCACGTCGAGTGTGGCGGCTTTTCGAGAGGATCCTGGGCTGTATGTGTACGTGGCGAGTAAGCATGGTGTCATGGGCTTGATGAGAGTCCTTCGCAGGTAGGTTCATCGAATCGTTGACCTTCAATCACATCCCTCCCATCTGACAAAACCCGATAGCACACTCATCAACTCCAAGCCGTACGCCATCCGGACAAACACCGTATGTCCCTGGATGACGCGGACTCGTCTAACTCAAGGCGTCGAAGAACAGTGGGATGCCGCCGGGCTGCCAGCAAACATGCCAGAAGACGTAGCCAGAATCATCATGGGCGTGGTATCAGACACGAGTCTGAACGGGGAAGCTGTATACGTAGAAGGCGGCCGCGGTTGGCAAATCGAGCAGACGAAGATCGACTTGCGACCACAATGGCTAGGCGAGCGGCAGACGAGGCAGCTAGACGAAGGCACGCAGGTTCTTGGAGGCGGCGAGGGTTGGATAGCAGGGCAGTGAGTACTGTAAGAACAGTTATTCCACCCGCTTCTGCACTCTCGGTCCGCGAATCTGGCCGCGAATCCAATCCGGCACGAAGGCCTTCACTCCAAGAGTTTGCTCCATAACTTGCACTGTGAACTTGTCCCCCGGAGTGAAAGGGCTGGGTTCGCCAGAGACGACGAGATCGGTCATCTGTTCCAGCCTGCACATGCCCAGACCAATGTTTCCCACGCTGCCGATGAGTTTGCCCGTGGCGCGTTTTCTCTTGTCGTCTTTCCTGATCTCCGTGTCGCGCTCGGGAGTCGGGATAACAACAGAGCTGTCGTATTCGAGCTTCTCAGGAGGTCCTGTAGCTGGATCGTACAGCGATACAGGCAAAATGCGCCTCCGCACAACGCCAGTGTGATGTGTCCTGATGGTGAGCTCCTGTCCGATATAGCAACCCTTCTTAAAGTCAATCCCCTTCATCAGATCAATATTCGCGTTCATAGGCAGCGTCTCTTCCCTTGGAATCTCCTTCTGACCCTCAGCAACACCCCTCAAGTATCGCCTGATCGTGTACGCGCTCATTGGCGCTTCTTCCAGCGCATCTAAAGCTGCTGTGTTGCCCACCACGCCGCTCCCCGAGCTCGACGAAGGCAGAAGAATCCTCTGACCCAAACCAGGCGCACGACAGTCTGTCAGACTGATCGTGCCATCCTCGCTCACTCCCTGCGAATGTGCCGTCCACCGATCGTCGTCCCTCCACGCATTCCACACATCCAGCTCCCCATCATCGAGCAAACGCAACGCGAGCTTCGCGCGCAGCTTATGTCTCTTAATATGCTTGAACAAGAAGGCCGCGTCATCTGCGTCGACTTCGACAAGATAGCCCTGGTCTTCGCTGTTCTTGTTTGCTTCTGCGTGCCATTTTGAGCCGAAAGTCGGGTAGACGAAGACGTCGTTGAGTACTTTGCCGGGCGCTGTCAGAAAGGCTGAGTAGAAGCCAGAGCGGGAGTCTGCTCGCAGGTTGTTGGTGATGATGCCTTGGAGGAACTTTGGTGCTTCGGGTCCGTGGAGGGAGATCAAGCGGCGGGTTGTGAGTTTCGCTGCGCCGGAGGTAGGAGGTGGTGGGGGAGGACTATTGGGTTGGGTCGAGTATGGGCGTGATCGCGAGAGTTTGGTGCATTGTTTGCATGTACTGACAAGGCCGTTGGACCCGCGTGATGTGAACATTGTGTGGTGTTTGTAGGAGGATGTTGCTGTGCTGGTGGAACGATCAAATGATTTGGGGCTTGAACTTTGCTGATGTCAGCAGCGTTCGCTGACGCATTGGACTGCATTCATTCATTCATACATTCAACCTGATAACAAGCAGAGAAGCTGCTTGCCGGTGCTTTACTCACTCCAAATTGCTTCATGGCACCTGTTCATCTCGCTCCCAATCCAATGACTGTCTCAGACTCCACGACTGCACTTCATCCTCCGCTCTCTGTGACTGGCTCCTCCTCGACCTCAGCAGACACCTTCTGCCTGAAGACAAAGGTCTCGTTATTCCATCCATACTTCTTGCTCAGGCTCTTGCCGAATCTGCGCGATTTGATCGCGTCTATCGTGAGCTCCGGGTGCGGCTGATGAAAGGTAATACTCTGATCTTGGACTCTGAATGTCACCGCCGAGCCTGCGCTTTGTGTGGCGGTCATCCCAGCGTCCGCCAATGCTCGCACAAAATGAGTCCAACGCACCGTGCCTGTGTCGTTGATAGCGCCAAAGGGGAACAGTTGAGCCATCACATCCAGTGTCTCTTTCTTGACTGCGATCCGCGGCATCGGATCTAGACCACGACTGGCGGTATCGGCGTCATTCACCAGGTCCTGCTCGAGCTCCATCATTTGCAACCTGTCTTCGACTGATGCGTCGTTGCGTGATGCGTTGGACTTTTTCGGGAGGTTTCTTCGCACAGCGCCATCGTCGCCTGAAAAGGCGTCCCACGGCTGCTGCACGAATGGGGTGATGATCGTCTCATCCTTGCGTGTCGTTACTTGAGATCCCTCACTCTCAGATCGAAGCCGCATTGCTTCAATCTTATCGAGGTGTTCGGGGGACACGTCAAAGGACATGAGCGATAGCATGTCCTCCTTTGACACAATCGAGTTCGAGTTCTCCATCTGGCCAATGCTCCAGGATTTCCGAGCACTTACCCAGAACTTTGTGAGATGATCATGCGCCTTGATCATCTGTTTTGGCGAGGATGAACCTCTCAAAGTAGTCTTAGGGAAGGTCTCGCAGAAGGTGCGCAGTAACTCACTACACTCCTGGAGTCTACCCAGATCTGCAACCCTTTGCAACTGCCAAGACCGTATATCCTCCAAGGACTTTCTAAGGGTGGTGGATATGGGAGTTTCTCCGGCCTCTACATCGCGACGACAAGACGTTTGACGCCAGCGCCACAGGGTGAGGATCTCGTCCAGCAAAGCCATTCCGGAAAGCCAGTTCTCCACGTTCTTGTTGTAAGTAATGCTTTGCATATCATCTTTCAACTTCAGCAAGAGCCATGAGATCCCGTCCGGGCACTCACTCACCAGAGCACTCTCCATTTTCATCGCTGTTGTTAGGATGCGACCACACCGGTCGTGATTGTTCGCACACGCGCAACGACCGGAAATGTGCCCAAGCGGAAACGACTTCTGGCATTTTTCTTCTCGTACCCAAAGACTCCGCATTACCGTGACGGTTTGAAGCACACATGGTCCTTCCTCCACCAGGGTTTTCAGCATATCAGAGATGACTTTGCCGAAATTCTTCACCGCAGTGTCGGCATCTTTGTTCAAACAAGCACCCGACGCTCTCTTCGATTCCACAAGCGCATTTTGGAGCTTATCGGCTTCTCCCACGACTTGCCGCCAGCGCATCAGGTCACTCATCCTCATGAAAGTGATAACCTGAGTCGCCTTGGTCCATTCACTGGGCAGTTTCCTCTCGCCTTCCCACACGAAGGTGTCTGTCTTTAGTTCCATCGCGTATTGACGCATGTGCTTTGGATCCGTCTGCATCAGCTCCATCTCGTCCATCAGGATATTCAGATGGTTACTGGCCTTCTCCGAGATGACCTCTGGATCAAAGGTTGATGGTGGTGTGAATTCTTGGTGGTAATAAGAGCTCCAGAGCGCTTCCTCGTACGCGCTGCGCAGACCCTTCGACAAGAACGTGGTCCACTTGGCGTTGTGGCTGGGCTTTTCACCATTAACGATCAAGTCTACCACTGTTGACAGTGCAATTGAGATCTTGTTTTGCGTCAAGAAGGTCAGCTCGGCTCGAGGGTACCCGACTTCTTGCCAAGAATGTGCTGAGTTGGCGGCGAACGGCACCAGCTTTCCGTAATGCTCGCCGTGCATTACGACTGCATTCTCATTGTATACGCATCTCTTCCATATTCCGTTTTGACAGGCCAGCGAAGATGAGCGGGTATCAAACGCTGCCCACTGCTCAGGTGGGTACTCGCTCCTGACATGAAGAAACGACATGAGTCGCATGCGATCATCCGAGAAATAACCTGTATTCAGCCAGGAGATATATGTGTGAGCAGAGACTTGCGAATGATCGAGCACGCCAAGCAAATCGCCAGGTATGAACACTTTTGGCGACGCCTTGGTGAGCAGCTCCGTTCGTCTTTTTGGGCTATATTTCTTCCAACGGGCAAGGATCAAGTCGCCATGTGAGTGTAGCATTTCTTTGACGTGCTGTAGACTCTCTTTGGTTTCACGAAGAGTATCTGACAGATGTGCCTGCGCCATTGCGTCGTCGACCTTCATCCTGTTTAGGACGCCGCTTTGCTGCTGCGTCTTCACGCTAGGAAAATGCCCTTCGCAGGTGAGGCAATCCTTGTGGGCACCATTTGGTGGTGGGTAGATCTCGACGAGGTTCAAAGCCGATTGGTCCATGATGGATTGATCTTCTCTCACATGCGAAAACAGGGAGTTCACAAAGGCGAAGAAGGAGGTTGCGAAGGCGGAGAGGGAGGTTGCAAAGTTGCGAAGGTGGAAATTGCGGTCGTGAAGGCGAGGAGAAAGTTCTTGTGTCGCTCGGTGTATCTAAGATTGTCATGCGCAGAGATGCGACCAAGGTCACCTGCTTACGTGGTCCGTGCGCGCACTAACTCAACCTTCACTTCACTTCACTTCATCCTGATGCCTCAGGCACAATGTCTACCCCTCAATGGCAATACCACAACTCGAGTAAGTGAAGCCCGATGAGATGTCGGTCTCGAGCTAATGCTCTCTCGCTGGAAATACCGCGATTTGAGTGAGTGAAGCTCGGTGATACCACCGCTAATCACACAGCCCTCCGGCGAGATACCGGTCTCGAGCTAATGCTCTCTCACTGGCAACACCACAACTTGACTAAGTGAAGCTCGATGATACCACCTTTAACGACACAAGCTCTCTAGCGAGATAGGGGTCTCGAAAGCATGCTCTCTCGCCGGTAATACTACAGATTAAGTGAGTTGAAGCCCGATAACACTAACTTCTAATGACACAAGCTCCCCAGCGAGATACCGGTCTCGAAAGCATGCTCTCTCGCTGATAATACCGCGATGTGAGTTGAGTTGGAGCCCGATGATACCACTTCTTCTAGCGACACAGTACTCCGATGAGATGTCGGTTCCCGAACTAACACACACGCAGGACGTTTTGATACATACAGAGAACGATGAGGAGTTCGACACTCTATACAATGTAATCAAATATATCTCGATCGATAAGAGGTATCCAAAAAGATACATTATGGGCATTGTATTCGACCACCAACTGAGAGCACCAGCAAGATGAAGATGTTGAATAAGAAATATACACGCTTTCGATTTTTACAGAACCCTGCCATACCAGACAAAATAGAAAAACAACAAAACTCCACTTGAGGATAATAGAAAGCCGACGACAACACTACATCTTACTCGTCATCCTCCTCCTCGTCGCCCTTAGCCTGCGCCCTCTCAACCCACTCCTTCGCAACGCCCTGCACGCACTCCACATCCTTCTTCGAACCCTCCTTCTCCTCAAACTCCATCCAGCGCTTGAAGACAAACTTCGCACGCCTCTTCTTCATCTTGACCTGGCACATGCGATCGAACAGACTCCTCGTCTTCTCGACAGCCTGCGCTTTGGCGTCCTCACTGTCAGCGGCGGAGATCTGCGCGCGCTCAAGGTCCGCCCACATGTCCCAGCCCTGGGTCCACTTGGGCCACTCGCCGACGATGTTCTCGAAGATGGTGCGGCCGCGCTCGGCGTCGCCGTGTGCGGAGCGGAACTCGAGGCCCGCGAACTTGGCGGTCAGGAGACGGTGCTCGTTCTTGGGAACACTCTTGAGCGATCTGGGGAGCAGGGCTCGGGCGCGGTCGGGTTCCTGCTTGGAGGTCATGAGGAAGGTGGCGTAGTTGAGCCAGACGTCGGGGGCGGCGCGGAAGGACTTGTTGGCGACGATGCGCTCGAAGACGGCGTCGGCCTTGTCGTGCTTGCCCGAGTCGATGTAGATCGAGGCCAGCTTCTCGTGCATGCCCAGGGGTTCTTGGACCTGGCAGGCGCGCTTGAAGACTTCCTCGACCTTGTCCTCCTCGCCGTACTCGACTTCCAGGTTCAGCCATGCGATCCACACGTTGGCCTTTTCGTCGAGCTCGCGGATGTGGATGGAGCGGAGGGCGCGCTCGGCGACATCGCGTGCCTTTTGCACTTCACCGAGCTGGAGTTGGAAGGCCATGTACTGGATCCAGAGGCCAGAGTCGTTGGGCTGGCCAAGGAGCAGTCGCTCGAAGTCTGATGTGTTGCGGGGTCCGTCCTTGTCGAGATCGGCGGTCATGTCAACCTTGATCTCCTTCTTGCTACGCTTGCGCTTCTTGCTAGAATCCTCGCCCTCGGAGTCGGAGGCAATGTCCTTTGCGGCAGCGTTGAGAGAGTCTCCGGTCCAGTCAAATCCAGTAGTGGCAAGACCCTTGGAAGGCTTAGCATCCTCGTCATCGGACTCGTCGCTGCTGTCAGCTTGGCCGATTGGGACACCGTCGTCCTCGCTGTCCATGTCCTCTACGTCTTCAAGGTTGATGTCGTCCTCCATGTCAACATCTTCGTCATCGTCAGCGCCGAGGCCAACGCCGCCAGCCTCAGCATCTGAGTCGTCATCGCTTGCGTCTTCATCCTCCATCTCAACGTCAACGTTGTCCTTGAAGTAGCTTGCCTTCAGGCCCAAGCTGATCTTCTTCTCCTCGGCGTTGACCTTCAAGACAATAGCCTTGACGTTGTCGCCTGACTCGTAAATCTTGCGGACATCAGCCACGCGCTTGTCAGCAATCTCACTTCTGTGGCAGAGACCGCTCAACCTAGGCACGGTGTTGTCGATGTCGATAAAAGCGCCGAAGTCTTCGACCTTGCGAACTTTGCCGGTTATGATCATGCCAGTCTTGATGTCTTCCATCTTAAGAGGCGCGGTGAAGTTGGGGTCTGCGTGAGATGCCTTGAGAGACAACTGAATGTGCTTGGCGGCGGCGTCAACTGCCATGATGCGACCACGGACGAGCTGATCGATCTGGAGGAGAGACTTCCAGTCCTTGATGTACTGGTCGCTGAGGTCCGCAATACGCACGAAGGCGTCAACGGTTCCACTGAGCGAGACAATGACACCTTTGTCGCTGACGTGCTTGACAAAGCCACGCACCAAGTCGCCAGCCTTGAGGCTCGACAAGTTCGGGATCTGAGCATCCTTGACCGGCAGGCTTGAGCTGAGGACCTTGGAAGGTCGGAGGGAGAGGGAGAGCTTCTTGTTTGGAATGTCGACGTCCAGAATGCAGACACGGACAATGTCGTTCTTGTTGTATTGTGTGGGGTCGGCTTGGTCGAAGTCGTCGCTGAGTTCGGTCATAGGAACGGGTCCGGCAAGGTTGTCTGAAAGCTGAACGTTCACGAATCGCTCAGTGGTCTTTGTGACTCTGCCAGCAATGACACTGCCGGGCGTCAGGGTGTCGAGAGTGATCTGGTCAGCGGCCTCGCCAACCTTTGCGCTCAGATCGAGACGGTTAGAAAGAGGCATGACGTTCTTGACCTTGACCTTGAGTGCAGAGCCGATGGGGAAGTTCTTGACCACATCGCCGAGGAGGCCGGCGTCGTCAGAAAGATCCATGAGTGCCACGCGACCTCTGACGCTCGGTGAAAGGTTGACCCACACGCAGTCGTCGGAGTGGTTGTTGACGAACGCAATGTACTCTCCACCGGTAGTGACGCCTTCAAGACCGCCCAAAAGAGCAGTGTTGTCTTCTTCGACACGGCTCTTCTTGGCGGAAAGCTCGAACACGGGGTTCTTGCTGTGACGGTGGCTGATCGGGAGGAAACGGTGGTTCCTTGAATCGTGAATGCCCAGAATCTTGACGTCAAGCTCCTCGTTTTGCTTGAACTGTTGGAGAGGAGCCTTCTTGTTTTTGAACTGGTCCCATGAGTCGTAGGCCTCGCTGGCGTCGATGCGGCCGTGAACATTGTCGGCCAGGCGGACGTTGATCTGGGTGCCCTTGATGCTAGAGATGCGTGCCTTAATCACGCGGTGCAAAGTCAGATCTGCACTGGTCGAGATCGATGGGTCGACTGGGTTAACAAGCTCCTGAGCAGGCACCTCGGTCTTCTCAGCAGGAGTTTGAACGTCCTTCTGCTCCCTGAAAGTGAGCAGGAAGCGCTCCCTCTCCTTGTCCACATTCAGGACGTTGCAAGAGATGCTCTGGTCTTTTCTGAGACCGAAGGCTGCCTGCGAAAGCATCTCGGGAGCGAGCTGAGACTTCAAGGCCAAGCCGACGATGCCGTTCGCAAACTCGATGTACACACCCTCGGGAGTGACGTTGCGCACGAAACCGTTGACCTTCTCGCCCTTGCGCACATCCGCGAAAGACTTGATGAGCTTACCGCCCTTTGCAGCTTCAACCATACCAGGCTTGTTGGTCAGAAGCAGCTGCTTGGTGCGAGCGAGCTTGTCGAGTACGAGGAGATCAGTAAGCTTTTGGCCGACTCGGATGCGCTTCAACGCGTTCTCGGCCTTTGCGGCAGATGCGTCGACGAGATGTGAGACGCGGATGATACCCTTGAGGCCGTTCTCCAGATCGACCGAAACGCTATCAGCCGTCTTCTCGGTAACGGTGGCAGTCACGAGCTCGCCGCCTTGTGCCTTGTTCCAAACGTCGACCTGCTCTTCGTCCATAGGCTCGCCGCTCTTGCAGCTGACCTTCATTTCCTGTGCCTCTGCATCCAATGAGAGGATGCGTGCCGTGACAGTCTGGCCAATCCTGAAATGCCTGTCGGGTTGCTGAACGTAGCCTTCGCTCATCTCTGCAACTGGAAGCCAGGCGCGCACACTACCGAAGAACTGCACAACTGCACCATTAGGCTTGATGTTGACAATAGTTCCCTTGGACTCCATGTCCGGTTCCAGTTTGCTGTAGTCCGACCAGATGGGCAAAGCATTGTCGGTGACGAGACTCTTCTTGAGCGTAAGTCGAACGTGTCTCTTTTCGAAATCGACCGACAGGACGCGGACAGTGATGGGGAATCCTTCACGGTACTTGCGCTCGGGGTGTTGAAGCTGGACGTCGGACATGTGCATTTCGGGGACCAGACCAGAGATACTGTCGCTAAGCTTGACCAAGATACCGGTAACACCCTTGGAGCCTCCGAGGATCAGCCGCTCAACAGTGCCCTTGACGATCTCGCCGATGGTCAAATCCTCAAGTCGGAGGAAGGTTTGATCCAGAACGCTCTGCTTCAAGCTGACATAGTAGACGTTGTCGACAGGGTTGTAGCCTAGGATGCGCGCCTTGTGTGTAGAGTCCACCTTGTATGCACCGGTGGACGATGACAGTGAATCGATGCGAGCGTCGGAAACTTGTGAAATGTGTGCGAATGCAAGAGGTGTAACGCCAGCAATCGAAGGCAGCTTCAGGTAGACACCACGGTCAGACAAGACCTGAGACACCGTCGCCTCCTCGACAATGCTTGAGTTGGGGAGACTCTGTGCCAAAGAAGTGGAGAGAGCCTTGACCTTGGCGCTGGTGGCCTCTGCAAGTTTGTCCGAAGCCGGGGGCATAGCGAGAACTGAGTCCAGGAAAGAGATACCAACTTTGCGGCCCTCTTCGTCGCCAGGTAGAGCCCAGATGATACGGGCCTTCGTCTTTGTGTTCACCTTGTATTTCTCGGTTGGGTCAATACCGGCGCAAGCACCTGAGTGAGCAAAGTCGGCCGTCACATTGAGCATGCCCATTACTTTGCCAACCATTCCACCAGTAGTTGACTCGATGATCAAGACATCTACTGCAGTACCAGGAAGGAAAGCGTCCACCACAGGCGCAGCAGTGACAACGGGAGCTTTTTGCCCAGGGACGACAATCGAGAAGCGTGCAGCATCTGGAGAGAGCTTGAGCACCTTGCCGTTGCTACCCTTTCCGGTGACCAAGCACAACATGACTTGTCCTTCCTGTACGTTCTCCAGTGTGAAAGCGGCTCCGAGCTCCTTCTTGCTGACGAAACCCTTGACGTCTGATTCGGCCAGTCCGAGGTCCATGATGATTCCATGATCCTCCACACTCCTCACGCTGGCCTGGAGAGTACTGTTGGTGACGACGCTTTCCGACTCCAGGCCGCCGTTCACGTTGGCAGGGTCGACTGAGAGCTCGATGTGGCGCTTGGCCTTCTTGTCGGCCGATTCGGATCCAGTACCGGTGACAGTTGCGCGAATCCACTGGCCCAAGTGGAAAATCTTCTTGAGATCGATATCCTCGTCGTTGTCGTCCTCTTCTTCCTTCTTTGTGTCTTCCTGGAGCAGCTTCTCGATCCTGTCGTTTAGGCGTGCCGACACTCCAGTGATGGGCACGTATCCAGTGAGGTTATTGGGCAAAGCGACTGCTACATCTTTGCTTGTGATCCCCGTGACTCGTCCGAGAACGGTGCTACCCACGCTCAGGCTCTTGTAGCTCAAGCTTTGGATCTTGATTCCAGATCCTGCAATCTTCAGTTCCGAGCTCTGCTTCGACTTCTTGCCCTTCTTCTTTGACTTTGCGGCGGCCTCCGCGGCCTCGTCCTCGCTGCCGAAGAAATCGTCGTCGCCCTCGCCTCGCACAGGCTTCTGTCCGGTTTGTTGTTCGAACAGCACATCCCGCTCGGCGCGCGCTTCGATCTGCTTTTGTTCAATTGGTGTCAAGACACTTGCGCCGCCACGAGGGAAGCTGCGCTCCTCTTGTGACAGGACGGACTTGACTAGCGGTTTGCGCTCGCCAGACTCTTCTTGCGCCTTGACGGGCTTGCCTGCTTTGGCAAGGCCCTTTTTGATCAGCGTCTTCTCGTCGGCCTCAGTCTTGCCAGACTTGGCCTTCTTAAGCGGTCGCTCGTCGGCGACAGCTTTTCGTTTAATGGGAGCCATGATTGTGGTTGGTGTAGCTTTTACTCCACGCCAGGCGAGAATCGAGAATCGAGAATCGAGAAATGGCGAACTGAACTTTTTGCCGGCAGACTTTCCCTCGGCTCAGCCCAGCGGCACGAACCCGCTTTTTAAAGTTTTGTATCCCCAAGTTTCGCGTGTTTCTCAGCGCGCGACTCTAGGACGCGTATCAATTTAACCAAGTCCTCGTCCTCGCGACACAACCACTTCCGCCTCTGCCAACCAAACCAAAGCCTCTCTCCCGGACAACGAATCTGGCCTTCAGTCCGATCACGAGCGTCTGGCACCCGCATGTCGACTCTCTAATCTACTGTATTGTCTAATCACTTCAACATGGCCGATCTACCTTTCACATCTTCCCAAGGAAGCAATCCCGATCCTCAACCCACCATACTCGACCACGACATCCTTCCATCCTCGCCTCTCAAATCTCGCAGCGATGTAGCAGCATCCCTCCGGTCCAGCTCTCTGAAACCGAAGAAGCCGCCTACTGTCACACCTAAACGATTCAACAAGTTCTTCGCCCCACGCAGCAATACCTTGTCAGGTCGAGGTGGCCAGCAGAGCAAGTCTGGAAGACAGCTTAGGGACATCACACAGAATGGAAACAACCGAAGGAAAACCACGCTAGGACTTATTCTAGGCGGAGATGGCGACGACATCTTCTCGTCAAGACCAGCCAAGATGAGGAAGCAGTCGTTCGACATTCCCAGCTCGCCGCCCCAATCGTCGCCTCTGCGCAAGGTCGAACCTATCAACGACCGGATTGAAGTCGACGATGAGGACGATATCTCGATATCTGCCATGGACGACGATCTACCTGACATCAACCTCATGGACTGCATACCTCCACCTTTCCCGAAACCAATACAACGACTTCGCCACATTGGACGGACCCACCGCATCATGCAACGTAGCTTTGGTGGATACGAAAGTACATCTCGCGGTTTCCGAGGTCCCGAGCACTGTGTCGATTGGCGGTCAGAGACAAGCGACTTTGCCAGTCTTCCCAGTGACCGCTTTTCGTTCAGAGGGACTGCGCTGCCCTTTTGCACTGCAAGCTGCAACACCAACCCTCTTGTAGCCTTTGCTGATGAGGAGGGTCATGTACGCTTAGTGGACACCTCTGCCGGTGCCGACTTCAGTGCAACTCACGTCCGCTTCAGACCTCACAAGAACGCAATCATGGACATTGCCTTCAGCTCGGATGACCACATGCTGGCGACGGCCTCCGGCGACCAAACAGCTCGCATTACAGACATGCAAACTCAGAAGACCATGTATATCCTTAGCGGTCACAAGGGTAGTGTGAAGCAAGTTCGCTTCCACCCAAATGATGAGAGGATGGTCACGACAAGTTCCCGCGACGGCAGTGTGCAAATTTGGGACTTGCGATGCTCCACCAAAACCGCGTCCCAGATCTTGTACCCGGCCAACGGCAGCAAACCCGATATTCAGACTCTCTATTCCAGAGTCAGCATGGACATCGGTCGTGCTCACCGCGCAGCAATTGCCAGAGGACACATCCTTCCTGGCGACCTCGCCGGTACCTCCATCACAGCCTTCCAACATCTTGCCAATGACCGCAGCCATTTGCTCGCCACCGCCAGCGAAGCCAATTCTAGCATCAAGCTATGGGACTTGCGCAGTTCTGGACGTCGCGGACTGCCCATACCCGTCGCAAGCACACCAGTACCGGAACACCACGCCCGCAACTTTGCCATCAGCGCCCTTGCCCTCTCAGGAGACGGCTCACGTCTCTACTCTGTTTGTCGCGATTCCGTCGTGTACGCCTATTCCGCCAATCATCTTGCCCTAGGCTGCGCGCCCGAAATGGCACCATCGCGTCCTGGTCGACGGGCAGCGAAAGAAGGGAGCATGGGTCTTGGACCCTTGTACGGCTACAAGCACCCTGGCATGCGCGCCGCCAGCTTCTACGTCCGGGCTTCCATCCGCAAGGCCCAAGGCGACAAGACCGAAATGCTTGCCATTGGAAGTACCGACAAATCCCCAGTCCTCATACCTACCGACGAACGCTACCTCCCTTACCGCAACAACCGCCCTCTACCAGATTGTGACGACAACCACGGCGATGCGTCTGACGACGAAGATGACCTGCCGTCCATGTCTTCAAGCCGCACCACATCAATGGCTCCACCACCACCTGCCAAGCGTGGACCACCAATCTATGAATCCTTCGGAACGGCTCTCGTCCGTGGCCACAAGAAGGAAGTCACATCTCTTTCATTCACATCAGAGGGCAACCTCGTCACCATCAGCGATGATTTCAGCGCTCGCTGCTGGAGAGAAGACCGCGAGAGCGCGAGCCACCTTCGCAGGGTCGGCGAAAGCGGTGGCCAGCGCTGGGCTTGCGGCTGGGCAGATGTGCCTGAGAGCTGGGACGAGAGCGATGATTAGTAATTCGTGTTTGAGTTTGTTTTTTCTTTCATCCAAGCGGACGAGATCGCTTGAGGTCTCGACCCAAGATACAGCGCTACAGACCATCGACTACATGTAGGATACGGTGGATGAATGTGATGGACGCGGAGCATGAGCTTTAGAGCATTACCAACGACTTTTTAGATAGTAGCATCAATGATACCCCTTCCTTTCTCGCAGATATCGTCTCGACCTTTACAGGCAATCGTCCAGCTTTCAGGTGACATGTATGTCTTTCCATTGAAATCAACGCTCGGTAGCCTAATCTCAATCTTATTCCGAGAAATTCCCATACCTCTACATCATAAGCCAAACTCCGTATCAGAAGCCAGCCTACTCCCAATTCATACAGCCAATTCATATCCCCCTCCCCAAAACAAAAACTTCATCCATCGATCATCAAACATTATCCCTCCTCGGCTGAAACGCCCTCCCACCACCACTCCCACCACCACCCTCCCCACCCTCATCCCCCTTCCTACCATCAATCCCCCTCCTCGGCTGAAACACCCCCGCCCCATCCCCCCCATCATCTCTCCTCGGCCGAAAAGCCCCCGCTCCCCCATCCCCATCAGCCCTCACAACATTCTGGCCTCCAATCGCATCCAGCGACCCATTAACCCACGTCTTGACTTTATTCCAGAACGTAGGCCCTTTCCTGGCCTTGGCAATGAAAATCGTCCGTTCTTTCCTCCCTTCGGGGAAGTCGAAGACGGCGGGTTCGGGGAGGACGTCGAAGGCGAAGTCTTCGGTTAGGCCGGCGGAGGCGAAGAGGTGCTGGATGCCGGTTGCGGTGAAGCCGTTGTGTTTGATTGTGTGGGCGGCGCTGCGGACTCGTTGGCCTTCGGGGTGGTGGTGGGAGTGGGAGTGGCCGTGGTTGTGAGTAGCGGCGGCGTCCGGATTATGTTCAAACGGCAAGAAATCCACAATAACCAGCACGCCCGTCTCGGCCTTCAACCTCTCGCCCAAGCGCTTGACAGCCAGCGGCGGGTCCTCGAAATGATGGAATCCCAGCCCTATCGCCGCCACATCGAAATTGTAAAATTCTGGCCCTGAGAGTTCGGCTACTGGTTCTTCGGAGCCTATGAGGTCGCCTACGACGGCGTGGGCTTGTTGGGTAGTGAGGCCTGAGGAGCGGGCGGCTTCGTTGTAGTGGGCGACCATGTTTTCGCTGATGTCGATGCCGCGGATGGAGGTGACGTAGCTGCCGAGGGCTTGGGTTACGGAGCCGGTGCCGCAGGCGTAGTCGAGGAGGCGGACTTCTCGTTTTGCAGGGGGAGAGGAGGTTTGGTCATGTTGTTCTTCGGGCGTGGTCCATTGGGCGCCGAGCCAGTCTTTGCGCTGCTGGAGGGCTGAGCTGACTTGTTGCGAGATCTTGATTTGCCAGGGTTTGGTGTTGTATGTTGATGCTAGATCGCTGTAAGGTGTTAGTCCTTGTCTTTGATGATGAATGGTGGCGGTTTGGGGGTGCTGTTGTGGACTTACTCGAAGGCCTTTCTGTTGGCTTCGGTGAAGGCGCTCATGTTGGATTTTTCTGGCGTGTCGGAACTCCAACGATGCTAGTAGAGGGAGTACGATTCGATCCAGTATCTATCGTGATTTTATTCTCTCCGTTTGGGTCCTTTGTTTAGTTCACGAAGAATGTGGCCGGCGCGTCCGGGTGGAAGGATACTTTGGACAAGCGGGGCAGAGGACTGAACGGAGAGAAAGCTTACGACGATATGTCTCCGGCATCATCAAATAATGTATCTAACATCAATTACTCTGAGCTATGATTGATTAGGAGTCGAATAACATTTCGAGACAGGCAAGGGAAATGGCATCTGATAGTCAAAAGTAAGGACAGCCCTCAACTATGGTACATGATGCTACAGGAAGCCCTCTAGTTACCCTCTCAAGACGCGTTCCACAGGAACATTCCCATCTTGACGGCCATGCAGCTTAACACATCGACAGTTCAAGCTTTCTTGGTCCTCGTCCTCTTGGTAGGTCCCTTGACCGTAACATCCTCCGCGTCTCTGGAAACGAGAACGGCATCGTCAGAACCCGAATGGGATGCGGTATCATCCTGCTGCTCGGACTTGCCAGCACTTTCATCCTTCTTCGCTCCCTTTGACTTTCCCATGCGGCGAATCGAGATGGAAAAGATGCTGTCTGGATCCTTCACAGCTTTCGCCTTGAGCGCATCGGCGTCCTTCTTGTCTTGGTCCTTCTTCTCGCTGACCTCGTACGTTCTCGACAAGCCGATGATTTCGTACTTAGCGTAGTCCCACCAACTGTCGGCCGACTTTGGTTCGTCTTTGGTGTCAGTCTTCTTGTTGTCGTCGGATTTCTTCGTTTTTGCATCCGCATCATCTTCTGCGGCTTCACCGTTCACTTCCTCTGTGTAGTTCCATATTTCTTTGACTTCGCCTCTGACCAATGCAGCAGACCAAATACTCAGGAGAACGCCAGGGACAAGGTAAAGAAGCGCAGGCTGAGCGTGTTGCCATATGCTCATGACGAGGAGAGTCGCAATCATACCAATGACATAACCGACGAGGGAGGCGACGAAGTATGGCTTCGGGAAGGCAGCGGTAACAAGCGTCTGTGGTAGAGCAGATTTGTCCAGGCCGAAAGTCCAGATACGCGAGCCCCAGACGCCAGTGACATTGTGGTAGTCTGCCTTGACAATCTCTTGCCCTGTCTCTTCACCCTTTCCGGTCTTGGCTGCCATCTTCTGTTTCTTCAGATAGTACATGTGCAAGTCAAATCTCAAAGCGAGACCAATCATCAGTCCAGGTAGTACGATGTCGCCCAGGCCCAGCATGCTGTATGATTTGGTCGGTGGTTGGCCTTCGGCACCCGGCTCGTCAGGTCTCGGGAAGAGAAGCTTGATCGGCTGGTCCAAGTTTTTGGCCACCGTGACCATGAGAGGCGTGAAGAAGACGGCCCAGATGTCGTAGCAGAAGAGAGCACTCAGGATCATAGAGCCAGTCACGAACGTAGTCGGGCTCATGACTTGCAAAGCAGTGTAGGACACGGCAAAGCCTTGCAGATTCGTGAGCCACCAAGGTTTGTCGATGAACTGGTTGTAGCTGATAGCTGCCAGACTACAAACACCTGCAGCCACATTGAGCAGAGTCACCGGTCCGTTCACATCGAGGACGTTTTTGGCGTAGGCCACGAAAGCGTACCTTTGCTTTGGAATGGCGCGCAGTGACCAGAGACTGTCGGAGACCATTCGAGGGAGTGGAATGAGGCCTAGCATGCCCGGCAGGGGTGATGTACGACTCTCTTGAGCATTTTCTCCAACGAATGCTTTGCGCTCTGCGCCATCCGCTCTCCATAGCTTGCCTCTGTGCGCAAAGTACGCAGGGAAGACCACACCGATCGTGAGAGCCGCAGCATCGTTGAACAACTTGCCAACACTGAAGACACCAACGGCTGAAAAGTACCATCCAAAAATCAGGTTGATCATGTCCGCGCCGTACTTCTTGATCAGCCAGTACAGGCCTCCGAGCACCAGTCCAGCAGTGATCGGGAGGATGATGGCATCCTTAGGGCTCATGCCTTCCATCTTCTGCTCCACCTCATCCTCGTCTTCATCCTCGTCATCTTCCCCGTGCGACTTCTTTGACTTCTTGCTCGGTTTCGCGGCCGACGATGGGCGCGAGAGTGATGCGAATGCGCCGGTGACAATGGGAAAGAGTGCGGAGAGAATGAGGTGTATGTAAAGTGGTATCATCGGCTTGAGTTGCTGAAAGTGGTATGTCGCGGTGGCCATAAGGTCGTCGGTGGGTGGGGTCGTGGTGGCATTCATCGTTGATGTTGATGTTGTATGTTCGTGACAGCGGGTGTCAAATGAGGGTGGGTTTGCTGGTGATGGTGGATTAAGGCCACGATGACATTTTGGCCAAAGATGAGTGGCTATCGAGGAAGACGGCAGCGGTAGGAAAGTGGAAGACAAAGGCAGTGGTGGACTTGGAATAGAAAGCTATGTGGAACAAACATTCCACGACCAAGGGACCACGTTCGTCACTTCCCCCGCCAATTTGAAGATCTGCAGGTGACGGGAAGAACGAAGTCCTAATAAATTGGTTCACTTGCATGGAATACCATGCCTGAGTATTATTCTCATCTACAATCAGCGTCCGTCATGTATCACTCTTGTTCTATCAGATCATCATCATCACAGCTGCAACAATTCCCTCCACATGCAGTCCATCAGCCATCGCTCAGTGCTTCTTCTTCTTTCCACCTGCCATCAATGACAGGAAGATGCCCCAGCCAACTCCAACGGTGCTGCCAAAGACCATACGCTTCTCAACAGGCACCAGAGTCAGACTGATGATGCTCACCAGAGGCCACAGCTTCTGCCCAGCGAAGACAAGAGGCCAGAATCCAGTCTTGGTCTCCTCGACGCCGTACTGCCAGCTCTGCCCGCGAAGCATCGCAATTCCCATGATGAACATGACCGTGTTGACCGCTGCGCCAATACTCTGATCGAGCAAGAACTTCGTGAGCGTGTTGCGAATGCTCAGCTGTTTCTTGGCTTTCTGGGGGTTGGGCGCGGAGTCTTCGGTGAGGGCGGCTTGCTTCACATCGCGACTGCGGAGACCGGTTTTTTCTGTCGCTGTACTTTGGCCAGTCACAGTCTCGTCGACGAGCTTTTCTTTCTCGTGGGCTGATAAGCTGTCTTTGTAGCCGGGGAAGGACGCTTCCAGCCACGTCTGCCAGAGATAGTTTGGCGGGCATGAGATGATGGAGAAGGTCATGAAGATCATCAACTCGCGGATGTCGATTCCGTATGGCGACTGCGTATTTCAGTAAGATGCTTTACATGGACGTCAATGAGTACTGACTTTCGACTGCCAACACCCAATCAGTTGTCCCAGTGTATTACTGAGGGCGCCCAGGAGGGTTGATTGAACTGTGGCTTTGACCAAGGGCGAATCCATGATTGCGGTGAACGGCAGACTGAAGTCTCCTCACAGCTTTGATGTCGGATCTATCTGAAAACTTGTGAGGACTGTGTAGAGGAGAGTCTTGTATGTTGTTTGGGTGATACAATACACCACGTGTCATGACGTATTACGCAGGGGTCATGGAAAACAATGTGTCCTTGATGGGTTGGCATATTGTCACGTTGGCGTGGTTGACATACAACACTGCATGTGCTATTATTCTCTTGGATGGATCCCATTTAGCCTATAGCACCAATATGAGAGGTATGCGGAGCGACGTGTCTGTGTTAGGCTCTTGTGTAGTAATACCAAGTCAGCGTCCTTGGCATACAAGACCTGTTCATACAACGAGAACGTAAATGCAGTACAACTGAAGATACTGCTGGCACCTCTTGCGATCGATATCAACGGCTCGTATGTTTTTTTCCCTCGATACTGTAAATGGCCCTTTAGTCTGACAGTACCGGATGTATGAAAAACGATGAGACATGGCGTGGTTCTCGGCCTTTGACTTGCAACAGTCGGCGAATGTTTCCTTCTGTTGCCGATTCCGGCAATCTTGTCCTTCCTCTTCCTACTTGCCTTTTCACTTATTGCACGCGTTTTGGCGTACAATCATGTTCGTGCCGTCGGCCTCGGTACTATCGTTGAGTATAAGAAAAGGTAAGTGCGCCGCCATTTGGATGCCGTCGTGGTTCCCTGCAGCCTCTTTCCCATCTACTTTCCCATTTGCATCCCCCCTCTCTACGTCCCCGATTGACCCTACGTTCATCGATTCGAAAGACCAAGATCACTCACAATGGTAAAGCCAATCCTACTACACTGCGGCGATGACATCAAATGGAACCACGAGCTCTACGCCAAGCTCTCAGACACCTTCGACATCAAACGAAGCCACTCAATGGGACGCGACGAGTTCAAAAAAGCCCTAAAAGACAACAAGTTCGGCGACTTCGTTGCGATGTACCGTCCATTCTGGAACACAGGAGGCGAGATGAGTCCGTGGAACTCAGAGCTCATGTTTGTCTACCCCCATCTCCTCTTCGAAAACATCACTTACGCAAAGCAGCGACCTCCTCCCCAAATCATGCAAAATCTACGCCTCCGCCGGTGCCGGCTTCGACTGGGTCGATACCCAAGCCCTCGCAAAGCGAGGAATCATCTACTGCAACGCCGGCGCAGCTTGCACGGAATCCGTAGCCGACGCCGCCATCTGGCTGATCCTCTCGACTTTCCGCGCTTTCACATGGTCCCACACCGCCGCCCGGAGTTGCGACCCGGCCAGATTCTCGGACGCCCAGAAGAACATTGCGGCCAACACTTTCAACCCCAACGGCCACAGCCTGGGCATCATCGGCCTGGGCAAGATCGGTTTCCGCATTGCGCAGAAAGCCCACCAGAGTTTCGGCATGCACATCTTGTATAACGACATCCGCCAGCTGCCGTCGAGCGTTGAGAAAGAGGTCGATGCGAAGTTCTACGGAAACCTGGACGATATGTTGGCGGTAGCGGACTGCGTGCTAGTCGCCACGCCCTTCGGCGGCGAAGCGGTGATCAACGCCGAGCAGATCGGCAAGATGAAGCGCGGTTCTCGCCTCATCAACATCGCGCGAGGCAAGCTGATCGACGAAGACGCGTTGATTGAAGCCTTGGAGAACGGCCAGCTTGGTGCTGCAGGGATAGATGTTCATTTCAACGAACCGGCTGTGAACAGGAAGCTGGCGGATATGAGGAACGTGGAGATGCTTGCCCATACTGCTGGCGCAAGCGTTGATAGCCATATTGGGTTCGAGCGGCTGGGAATGGAAAACGTCCTGAGCTTCTTTGAGACAGGCAAGGCGGTGACGCCGGTTAATTTGCAGTTTTTTGACGAGACGGCTAAGTTGTGAAGGTGGTTTGTTGGATGGATTGCAGTGATCAAATGAACACCCGTTACATCTCCCGAGAACGCCGATGTGGTGATGTCTTAGGACTCCGAGTGGTCTTAGTCTTATGTGACCGCTGAGAGCGATTTACATTTCCTGTATATCCCGGTTGCTCTGCGGATCGACTTGAATCGACAATGTCGCAGAGACACGGTCTCCTCGACTGGATATCGTTTATGTCAAATGCCCAACTTCAATACGATGCCCTCAAATCAGTGTTCGCAGAGAACGCCTTACTTTTGTGTAATGGTTAGGGTAATTACTGGTCTGGTCTCCTTGCGGATTCGGGTACCTATTGATCAATAATACAAGTTGGCCTCAGTGCAGTACATAAGATGTTCGCGATAAATGAGCGATACCCCAGCCCTAACCCTGACATCTAACATCCCCGCGTTTCCCCACAACATACGCGCGATGCTAAATTGACCTCATGTGGATCCAGTAGTTGAGCACCTCTGGCTTACTCATTCATTTCGCGTGATGTTTCTTATCATCCATCTCACGTCCAATCTTCAGATGGAGAAGCATCAGGTTATCGAAAAACACCTGCCGCTCGCTGCAAAGGTAACACGTATCACTGACACAATGTGTAGTACAGGGGTCCTTGAGGACGTACCAGACCCGACCACAGGAGATCGACCACGGGATCCACCGGGCGGGATGCCGATTTAGCACAGCGCACAAGATACGATGGGATGCGGCGGCTACCTCGGGCGTTCCTTATCAGTAACGCACCGAGCCACCGCCATGCCACACCTGTCACCCAAACATGATCGAACGAGCCAGGCGATCTCACACTTCCAAGCCCGCCTATCTCGACGCCGGCGCCGTACTAATCACCAAATCGCATCCCCCTACTGGCCTTGTCTCGCGCCGCGTCTGACTCCTCCCGATCAAGGAGATCATGTGCTTGTCTTCATGCACGCACGCGACTCACCCGCCCCGACTTATCTCGGGTTGTTTGGAGATAGCACACTACCAGACACACGCCTGCGGCATGACTGTGACTGTAGTCTCCACGCAGAGCAATCATGTGGGTGGGCCACAGGTCCGACGGTAGGTTCGAGGAGCGTCACCTTACATTGGCGACTATCTCTTTGGACTCTCTTGTAAACGTCAACTTCTTCTCCCATTCAATCTATCTATACCACTTCTCAACACTACTGTCTCCATACCTACGCTGCTTTTTTCTTGGGCAGCCTTACATCTGACTGCACCCGACTTGCCACCTCACGCCTTACAAACAGATCCCGGCATATACCAGAGCTATACTATCGGTATCTCCAGACTATACGACTTGACCTACGTCAGACAAACACTGGTCCACGCTGCACAAGCCACCATAAGGAGAGCGACGATCCAGGTGTTTGTTGCTGTCCACGAATACACTGCCTGGCCAGTCACTACAACAGTCATCGCAACACAGCCTATCAAACTGGCAAACCGAAGATCGATAACCTCACCATAACCGGCATACGCATTACTACATCTTCTAACCTCCAATACCACAATGTCATGGTTCGAAGCATCCACGTTCTCGCCAGCTCTACCTGATCACTGCACGCCTACAAACGACTTCCTCCTCCGCTATAGCAGCACCTTCCATGTCTGCATACCGACACCTCTGGCATTTATCTCGAACGTACTCGGAGCCCTAAGCATATGCTCCTGGCTGTTCGCTCAACTACCGCAAATATATAAGAACTACAAGATTGGAAGCACCTCTGGATTATCAATATTCTTCCTCGTGGAATGGTGTCTGGGCGATCTGGGAAACCTGCTAGGAGCTTTGTTCACACACCAAGCACAGTGGCAGGTTATCATCGGTGGATACTACGTCTTTGTCGATCTCTGCCTGGTATTGCAATGGGTGTGGTACGAGAGACTGAAGCACGGGAGGCACCTTTTCCGGGTCTGGCCGCGCAATGGAGAATACAATGAGAGCGACAGAGACAATGGCCTCGAAGGTGTGGTGATCGAAGGTGTCAGTCCTCCTTCCAGCAGCAGCGGCGGAAGTGACAACAACAGCATGCGCAAGGGTAAACCCAGACCGATCTTCAGAACGCCGACTTTCAGACGGGACCATCAAGACGAGAAAGCTACCCCTAGTCCATCGTCCCCTCGCTACCACCAAATCCGCCGCTCAGGCTCCGGGCCATCTTCATTCCCGTCGCCGTCGCCACGGACGATACTTATGCTCGCCTGCTTCATGGCCCTGACCCAAGCCTCACCCATACACCCCTCGGCATCCCCCCTAACAATCTCCTCCAACGGCCCAACCCGCCTCGAAACAGCCGGCACCATCCTCTCCTGGCTCTCCACCTTCCTCTATCTCGGTTCCCGCCTCCCCCAACTCTACAAAAACTACAAACTCCAATCCACCGCCGGCCTCTCCCCCTCCCTCTTCGCCGCAGCATTTTGCGGAAATATGTTCTACTCCCTCGCGCTCGCCACAAACCCTTCAGCCTGGTCTGACATGGGTCCCTACGGCGGCCAAGGCTGGGCTGGATCTTCTGGATCAGATCGTAGCGCGTGGATTGCCGCCGCGATGCCCTTTTTCTTGGGCGCTGCTGGTGTGTTGGGCTTGGATGCGAGCGTGGGCGTGCAGTTCTTGCTTTATGGCGAGAGGGAGGCGAAGGTCATCGTTGTTGAGGAGGAGAGAGGGCAGATTGGGAGGAGGTGGAGGAGGGTCAGTGGATGGATGAGAGGTTGGGTGCCCAGCTTCGGTGAGGGCAGTGCGAGTGAGAGAAGGGGGTTGTTGGAGAATGCGAACGGGAATGCAGAGACCGGCGTTGGGTATGGATCGCTGTCTTGAAGGGTTGAGGATGGTCATTTATCGCGAAGCATTTTATACAGGACGGCAGGACCCAGATTGGATCTCTTTTGGGTATGGGTGGGACGGACTCGCTGCCTTGGAAGGCTTGCATGCATTTACGGACGATCTGATGAAAGGAATAGAATGGAAGGGGTTGCATGATACAAGGGCGTTTTTGATGGGTTTATCGACACCAGTTGACATATTTCTTATAGCATCGTACTTTCGAGTACCAAACATGTCTGACTTTACCTACATACCTAACTTCCTTCCTCGACATCTCAAACCACTATCTGGCCCCACGACCGTCGTTACTGCTTGAGAACCCACTTCAGAGTACCAATCATCTTTGTCTTTACCTACCTTCTTTCTTCAACGTCTCTATCCAACCCAGAGGATCTCCATGTGCTCCCACGATCAGCAATGCTGCTGGCGCGCAGTGAATAGAAACTCGCTAGCAGCTCCTTTCTCCATCAATTGGAGACAATCGATGTCAGGGGATATGGTCTAGCGGTATGACATCTTCTTAGCATCGTACAGTAATGTACATGTTGAGTGGAGAAGGTTCTGGGTTCGACTCCCAGTTTCTCCATAACTGCTCATCTTATGATGAGGTTTACCTTTTGCTGTTCCTACGTGATGGCAATGGAAGCTTTTGGCACGCGCTGGAAGTCTTGGTTTCTTTTTGGGCCGTGGCTTGGAGTTTCGTGAGAGGGAGGCGGATGTGCTGGGGCGCGCTGGTATAGGCTCGCTGCATGGAGTCAATATATTGCGTGATGGAAGTAGGGGTTGGGAGGGTGTGTTTGCAAGAGGGATGGTTTCCTTCGGAATGTATTTGCGATTAGGGAATTTTGAATTTTTAGTCTGGCTGGGACGATACGTGATACGTAGACGGTCGGCGCTGCGAAGAGTGGCATCGATGGAGTTCTCCGTACGTATTTATGTTCAGGTGGCTGCACTCATATCCTCGGCCGCGCACAGGATCGGGCAGCTTCAAGGCGAAGCTCCTCACCAAACAGCCATGATAAAAGCTCTCAGGAGTACCGCAGTCGCTGCCGTGGACGCAGACATCCCTCACGACCCTTGAGCATGCTCCTCAGCACCCAAAACTCTCGCCTCAATCCTCCCACCATAAGTGCCACCATCCAGAATCCAGCCCTCATTATCGTCCTCATCCATCTGCACTTTCCGCCAAGTACTGCTCCTCTCAACCCTCTCAGTACCCTTGCCCTTATCCACCCTCGCCCTCGGCCGCACCATGGCGCCAACGAGCGGGTTGTTGGAGAAAGCACCCGCTTTGCCACCCTCAGGCGCCGGAGCTTGATAACCACCATCCTCAAGTTCGCCCTCGTCGTCAGCTGAGAAATCTGGCTTCTCGACTTCGGCCATACGGCGCACGATCTTGCCGCCTTTCAGATCGATACTCGCGACCATCTGGCGCTTTTCGTACTCGGGCCTAGCGCTCCATTCCATTTCACGCAGCATGCGTTGCTGCTTTTTGAGCTGCTGCGCGCGCTCTTGCGGGCTGGCCCACATGCTGGTGCCAGACGTAGGTATATCGTAGTCGGCAGCTTCGTCGTGGATGCGCGTACGGCGGGCGTTGTTGGCCTGGAAACCGAGCAAGCGGTCTCTGTGCGCCTTGGCCTTGTCCTTGGCGTCTTCGTCCTCGCTCGCCGCGGCAGAAGAGAGAGGCGAGGGCTTTGTCGAGCCAGAGGTCTGCGCAAGGAACTCGCGGCCTGTGAAAGCGCGGGCCTTGCCCGAGGCGACTTCGGCTTTCTTCTGCGAGGCATTATTGGCTTTCATTTTCTCTTCGCCGCGCTCTTCTTTGAGGATGCGAAGGACTTTGGAGATTTCTTCGTTGGAGATGATGGCGGAGCCGCAGAAGGTGCAGGGTCCGAGGCCTTGTTTCAGGCAGATGACTTTACCGCATGAGAGGCAGTTGGGCGCCATGTCGAGGAGTGGGTGGCGGGTGCCCATGCAGTTGCAGTTCCGTTTTCTTGTGTCCGCGGGAGAGTCCGAGGCAAGCGAGGGATTGGTTTGGATTTCGAGTGAGCGGATGGCAGAGTCTAGATCTGAAAGTGCGGTGGAAGCGCCATGCATCGCAGTACCGCCCGTGAGCTTGATTTTGGTTTTGCGTGACGGACTCGCATTTCTCGATGATGAAGCAGAGCCTTTCTTCGGAGGTGGAGCGAGAGCATCTGAAATCAGCTGTCCCGCAGCTGAAGGCGGTGCTGTAGGAGCCTGCTGCTTTGTAGTCGCTGGTCCCGAGTCTGTGATCAGAGGCATCTGCTTTGCGTCTGGCTTTCCTCGGAGCGCCAGGTTGTCAGCAACCTGCTGCTTGTGGCTCGGGCGAGCAGCCCTCGGCGCGTAGTCTTCTTCCTGTTGCTTGCGGTAGCCGCCGGCCACGTTGCCGCGATCTTCCAGCTGCCGTGCAGGCAAGGCATGGATATTTGCTTTCTTCTTTCCCTTCCTTGGATTTGTTCGAGGGACCTCGTTACCAGACGCTGGCGAGCCTGTGCGTGGCGTGCCATCATTCGAACTGCTTGCCTGTTGCACGGGTGAAGGCTTCGTTGCCGCCTCATTTGGAGGCCGTTGGCGCCGTGTGTTGAAGCTCGAAATGAACTCGAAGGCTTGCGGCGAGTCTCCGAGGAGGTTTTTGAGATGCTCTGCCGCGACGTTTTTGGGAAGCGTGTCCGTGTATGTGATGATTTGTTTCAGGCTGTCTTCATCCAGAGGGAGTAATTGTTGAAGGCGAGGCACTGCCCACGTTTCCAGAGAGACGGCCATATTTTTGGACTTTACTCCTGCTGTTGCTTGTCAGAGGTATCCGTTGAGTTTATGTGTATGTACATTCAATGATAGGCAAGAGAATGTTCATCTAGACTCGAGCTTACCTGCTGCTCTTGACATCATGCCCTCGAAAGTGGTGACGGTGACGCTTCGGCCCACACCACGGGATGGAGGCGCCGCGCCGACTTCTATTTGCGCAAGATCGGGTAGAATGGAACGGTCCGTAATTGTCTATTTCAACTTCGACTTGACGGCGATTCAAGAAGGGTATTGTCGCAAGCTGTCTCAAATTGGAACGAACGATCGGGTAGAATAGAAGAGGAAGCGGCGATGCTTCAGCTTATACGGATTACCCGTCGCGGGCGAACGTTCAACAAAGGAATCGATGGGAACACTCATTTCGGTATCGCAAACATTATAGCGTACACAGACAAAGAAAGCACAGTGCAGCTAAGTCTTTTTTCGCGCGAAACTTCCAAATGTTTTACCGAGTCATCGTAATGTTACAGACTCAGTCTCGCATTATTGGAAACCACGTCATCTTGACGCCCTCCCGGCAGGAAAGACATGCGGCCAGAGAGTGGCGGACGCTCGAAAAACAAGGACAAAAATCGAAATGACGACGAGTGACCACCGAAAGCATAAACACCTTGCGGGAAAAGAAGCGCAGAATTCCTCGCAGCAAGCAGATAACCTCCAACGCCCAGCTTATTGTTGTTCATCAGCTCAAGAGACCGGCTCCTTAGGCATGACGGAAAGCAAGAGTTCGTCGTCAGTCTGAGTTTCGGCGTTCTTGTACACGCCGTTCCTCTGGTTCATCCTAGGCATTCCATCGCTCATTACGGACATATCGCCATCATCCTTTGTCGTGAAATCTGAGAGGTGTTAGTGCGTGGAACTGAAAGGCAGCAAGAAGCGGAAAACAGGATTACGTACCAACTGATGGGGTGAGGATTGAGGGATCTGGGTATGCGTATTGGCCGTCGCGAGGCATGGATGCTTGCACGCCAGGGTTGGGCGGAGGCAGCGTCGGGGTGTGCGGTTCATCGGTAGGTCTCTTACGTCCAGCTTCCTGACCCTGCATCTGAGGAGGAGTGCCTTGCTGCGGTGGCTGAGGGTATACGGGTTGTCCGGGTTGTTGCTGGTAGCCTGGAGGAGGAGGCGGGTATTGTCCAGGCTGTTGTTGGCCTTGCGGTGGGTACTGATCGCGCTGCTGCCCGGGCTGTTGCTGGTTGTGAGGCAGAGGTTGGCCATAGGCACCTTCTGAAGTGTTAGTCATGTGACAGATTGATGTGCGTGAGTTCTAGCAGACTTACCATAGAGCTGCGCGTTTGGTGGAGGCTGCTGGCCGCGCCAGACGGTGTGTGCTGGGACGAATGCCTGTGTCTGGGCAGAGACTGGAGTGAAGACACACTCTTGGGAGAAGCGCTGGCAGTTTGTGCAGCGGCCGTCTTCAGACTGGTCAAAGCCAGAGCAGCGGATCTATCACACGCGTCAGTGTGGGTTCGCAGCACGCGACATGCAACGCGCATCGCGACCGTGTCGTACAGTCGCGTCGCATCACATGTGATTGTTTGTTCATATCCAACGCACCTTTCTCCTGCGACAGTATCGGCAAGCGATTGCTGTCCTCTGGCGCGGCGCGGGCTGGGCCGGTGCGGCGTAGCCCATGGGAGGCCCGTAGCCCGGGTACATTTGCGCGGGCGGCGGTAGGGAACGGTACGGATCTTGTTGCATGACGGGCTAGCAGAACGTCAGTAATCGCGAGCTTATCAAACAGTCATACACCAAGCAAGTCACATACGGGATGCTGAGGTTGAGGCGGCACGGCTTGCGAGAGCGACGGAATCTGCTTTGTCGCATCAGCATCAAGGTCTTCCTCGACCAGCTGCGCGAGCTGGGGATCGATCGCGCCCATTTTTGCGGAAGCGTGGAGATGCAACTTCAAGAGACCGGTCTAGAGGGTGGAAGAGAAGGTGTGCAATGCTGTGGGGAAGAAGGGAATTGTTCGAGGTAACGCGGTATGCAGCTTGGGCTTGGCAAGGACTTACTTGATTGGGCCGGGGTGCATACTGGCCGTTCTGCGGCTGCGGAGACCATGGCTGCTGTTGTTGTTGCTGCTGCTGCTGCTGAGGCTGCTGCTGCTGGGGTTGCTGCTGGGGTTGTTGCTGTTGAGGTTGTTGTTGTTGCTGAGGTTGCTGTTGCTGCTGCTGTTGCGGCGGCGGCGGAGCTTGATTAGTTGGCGTCTGCTGTTGCGGCGGAGCTTGCTGCTGCTGCATGGGCGGGTTGGGAGTCCATTGCGGAGTGGCCGCAGGCTGTTGGTAACTCATGATGGTCGTGACGGCGTGGGAGGGAGCGGCGACGACGGCGCGAGACGCGACGGCAGGAGTTTTGCGCGCGAATGGTATCGCGATATGCGATTTATGATGCAGGCCGAGTTGAAGTTGCACGAAGGACGGGAGGGAGCGCGGCTTCGCCCGCGGATTTCAATGGCGAGATTTGAGAGAGCCTGGATTGGATTGGCTGGTGGGTGGTGGCGAGGGTAGGTGAGGCGACGTGTTGTTTGTGTGTAAAGTGAATGGCGGAGTGTAGAGTGTGGTAAAGTGTAGTGTAAAGTGTGGGAGTGGCCGGCAGTCAGTGAGTGTGAGAGAGAGCAAAAGCAAGCTTCACAGACAGCCAGACAAAACCTCCGACAAGACAGGACGAGACACCCAGGTGAGTGGTAAGAGCGAGGCAGCGGGAGGGAAAAGGCAGCGGGGGTTTGGCGCTGTTAACAGGCGGGCGGCTGGCGGCTTCTTCCCTCTGACTTGACTTTTCTGCTCGTGGCTAGCGAGGCCTACCCTGGTTCGAGTGCTGGATAGTGTGCTCTGTGTGTGCGTACCTATAGGGGCACAGGCACAGCCGCCTGGCCTTGCTTGCGAGGTGCGAGGGTCGAAAAAAAGAGGGCTGCGGCGGTCCTGCTTCTTCCTTCCACGCACTCCACGCTGTTGCTGACGAGCCCTGTCCTCCGGCCCCGTTGCTCGCACGCAGTTAGCAGTACAGTAGTGAGATGCTAGCTAACTCTGCCCTCGTGCGTCTACCAACTACAGTAGCTGCCGACAGCCTGCAGTAGCGGCGCAAACGGCTCGTCGCTGCTTAGTGGCCGTCTCGGGAATTCTCATGCGCCTAAGCGAGCGACTGTCTGGCCTGCTGGGATTGGCAGTGTAAGAGGAAGAGGGAGGGTCTGCGAGGTCACGTCCGTCTGTCACTCTGTCTGTCTGCGCCCGTCGACTGGGTGTCGCGGGATTGCGTGGTGGCACGGTGGACTGGACTGTGTGGATTCAATCTCTTGATCTCTGGTACTGGCGGCCTGTGGCGAGGCGGTGCGTGCTGGCTATTCGTCAGCAACCGCTGGTCAAGTTCAAAGTAAAAGAATTGGTAAAGAAGGCGGCGGGCCATGATGCACCCGATGCAGATGGCACTCCGGCAAGACGAGCTGACCTGGGCTGACCTCTCTCTCTCTTGCCCATCCACCAGCAACGGAGCACCATCCCCTCCACTGAGATTAATCGGACCGCAACTGGCCAATCACAAAATTGAGCTGCCACCTCGATCTGCGAGGCTGGGCAGAGCCCGGACGTCGCGTGGCCTCCTTGCTAGCTCGAGTCTTGAGTGATGCCTAAAGAGCACACCACTCGTATTGCAGTCATACCCTGTCCCGGTGCGCGCTCCGCCATCGTGCGTCTACAACGCAGATGCATAGGCTTAGACAGCCTGGCGTCGACGGCAGCAGAACATGAGACGACGAGACCCGACCGGAATACTGGAGAACCTCCACGCTGGAACTCGCTCTCACGAACTCCCTGTCCAGGCAGTATATCCGGTGCTTGCAAAGGTCGCTTGTCTGACATCATCTGATTAAGGACTACCTCCTTCTCAGACGCTCCTACGAGACGAGATTTGCGGGGATGGGGTTATCAGGGTTAGGGTATATGCGGAGGTCTCTGCAGAGCGCCCGGGATAGGAACGAGCTAAACAGGCACTAGAGCGTTTTCATTACTAGATTGAATATAATATAGTAATAAGTAGAGGAAAGTTATAGACTTATCTAATATATTGTTCTATATAGATAGGTAAGATTAAAATATTAGTATATTTAGATTTAATAGTATTGATTTATATAATAACTAGTAGACTATCTTATATAAAAAAAATCGCTATTTAAGTAGATAGCTATATATAGCTTACTAATTACCTATTAACTAATAACTACTACGTACTATAATAAGTAGAATAAGATATACTCTATTAGAATTACTATATCTATAACCTTTAACTTTAGTAAAGATACTATAATTATATCTTACTAGACTATAGCTAAGAAGTATAAAGTATAGCTTATCTTATCTTATCTTATCTTATCTTATCTTATCTTATCTTATCTTATCTTATTTTTACTAATACTAAATACCTCTTACTATTTTTAGTATATATAATTAATATAATACTATACTATAAGAGTAAGAATAAGAATAAGAGATTTAGTAGTAAGAAAGATAATTATAGCTATAAAGTAGTAGCTAGTCTATTAATAGCTAGTATATTAATAGTAGTAGACTTCTTAATAGCTAGTATATTAATAGTACTTCTATAATAGTATATAGTTAGTTAGTAGTTATATAATCTATTAAAGGTTATAATTTCTAAGGATAGTAATATATAGTTAGTATAGTTTATTAAGAGAGCTAACTATATTAAAGATACTAGTATAAGTTTTAAAGAGATCTAGTAGTTAGTATATAATACTAGTATATATAAGAAGACTATATCTAAATAAAGAAGAATTATTAAGAAGATACTATATAAGCTTCTTAAGTATATATATTCTAGTTATAACCTATAGCTTAAGCTAAACAATATTTAAATTAATATAGTATAGATACTTATCTTTAGATAGTCTAATATTCTTATAATTATATATACTAGTAAGAATAAGAGTCTAGTCTTCTAAGCCTTTCTAGTATTAATAGAAATAGCTATTATCTAGATTATACTACTTAATAGACTTAGTAGTAAATAGATATAGAATATCTTAAGACTTAAAGATATTATTAGATTAGTTATAGTTAATACTAAGAAGAAGCTAAGAAACTCTAATATCTTCGATAATATTAGAAATAGTAACTACTATTATATTCTTATAGAATTTAAGTAGATAGTATATCTAGGCTTTTATAAGATCTTACTTAGTTCTTTTAGAAAGGAACTTAGTAGTATATTTATTAATAAGATCTATCTTATTAAGAAGTAGAAGAGCTTTAGACCTAGGTATATTTAGATCTATAAGCTATATAAGCTAGTTCGGTTTAATACTATATTTCTTAGAGTATCTATAATAGTACTAAAGAAGACTTAGAAGTTTATACTTACTAATACTAGATTTAGAAAGATTAGTAATAACTCTTACTATACTTATATTATCTATAGTAGTATCGATAGAAATAATATAATATACTTCTTTAAGTTTATTCTATAGGAAGAAGATATAGATTAACTATACTTTATTATCTAAGAGTTAACTAAGAAGAAGCTTAGTAGTAAGAATAATAATAAGCTTCTTAATATTACTATTCTAGCTAGTATTCCTAAGACTATAATCTTTGTTAATAGTCTAAATAATATAGTAGTTTTTATAGTAAAGATATATAACTAGCTTATTAAGAAGACTAAGAATTAACTAGATACTAGTAAGTATTACATTTATTATAGTTAGAACTAGAGCTAGAGTATCGATATCTTAAAGATAGTCTAGATATATATTAGTTATATAGCTTAGTATAACTAGAATACTTAGTATAATAAGTTTAGTAAGCCGGATTCTTAGATTTATATTATAATTACTACGACTATATTAAGTACTAGATTAAATATCTCTAATATAGTATATATTATCTAGTAGAAGCTTCTACTTATAAAGAGTCTTAAGAATATACTATAGTAGCTTAGTTATATTAGTAGACTTTCTAGGATCTAAGTTTAAGTATACTTATTTATACTATATATTCTTAATAATAGTTTTAAGATTCTACTAGAAAGCTTAAAGTAACTCTTTATTAAGGTATAGGATACTAATAATATTACTACTATTACTATCGATATTAGTATTCTTAGCTAAGAGCTACTAGATTATTATCGTCTACTATATATATTAATATTAATATTAATAAAAAGAAGATATCTACTTCTATCTTAATATATATTAGTACTATATCTAGTAAAGAGGTCTATAGTATAGATAAGCTAGACCTAAATAGTAAAGTCTAAATAGATACTAATACTAATATTAACGTCGAAGACTTATAGGTTATATAGTAATAAAGATAAAGATAAAGATAAAGATAAAGATAAAGATAAAGATAAAGATAAAGATAAAGATAAAGATAAAGTAAAGCTAAGAAAGTAGACTATTAATAAGTTAAAGTAATATAAGTATATTCTAGCTATTTAGTTTACTATTTGTAATAACTATTACTATTATAATATAGATAGTTATCTAATTAGAGACTATAGGTATAGTATACTTAATAAGTATCTTAGTAAGGCTAATTATTAATACTACTAACCCTATATAATACTCGAGTATTATTATAACTATTATAATTCCGAGCTTAACTTCGATAAGATATCGAAGCTACTAAAAAGTAAGGTCTCTTTAGTAAAAGCTCTAAGAACTAGTATATAAGGTAGATATACTTTACCTTTATTAACTATATAGTATAGTAAGATAGCTTATAAGTTATACTCTAGTAGTAATAAGTATCTATTTATACTCTCTATAGAGCTCTTTATAAGCGAGAAGTTACTATAGATATTATATATTCTATTTAACTATAGATATACTATTAATTACTTTATTAAGATAGTTAGAATAGAAGATATAGTTAAGCTACTAGTTCTAGAGTTAACCTAGTAGAAGTATAATAAACTACTAGTCTTAGTCTAGAAGATTATTAGGATTACTTCTAATATCTATAAAGTATAGAATACTATAAGAGTAGTCGCTATAATAAAGAGGATAGTAAAGTAGTTATAGTTATAGTTAGTAGCTCTATAGTCTAAATCGTAGTCTAAATCGTAGATTACTATTAGCTCTAGTATATCTTATTAGATATAGGCCTAGTTATAAGCCTAGTTATATAATACTATTAAGAAGTTATCGAGTACTATAACTATATATAGAGCTATAATTAATAGCTAAGTTATTATATATAAGAAGACTATAGATACTATATAGGTAATATAAGCTATACTAGACTTAGGCTTACGTTATTATTATATAGAGACTATATCTAAGATATCTAGTAGTAGTAAGTCTAATCTAACTCTATACTACTATATATATCTCGATATTAAGGTAATACTACTACTACCTCTACTATTCGTATTAATAGGCTCTAATATAAGTTATTACTCTAGCTATAAGACTACTTATAGTAAGAAGAGTAAGAAGTTATACTCTAATTTACTAGCTTCTTCTTATACTATCTTACTAGCTCTATCTAATACTAGTTCTTATACTAGTTTACTAGGTAGTAGCTATAGTTCTACTACTACTACTACTACTACTACTACTACTACTACTACTACTACTACTACTACTTATAGTTATAGTTATAGAGGTTATAGTAGAGGTAATAGAAGTAAGCTACCTTAGACTTAATTAGTAGCTATAGAGGTTAGAAGTTAGTATAGAGTTAGTATAAGAATAGTATATTATTAGTATAAAGTTAGTATAGATAGAGATTACTTTTATATAATAAATTCGATAGATTAGTAATAACTCTAATATTACTAACTTAGTAGTAAGAGAAAGTTAGTATAGATTAGATAGAAACGTAGGTACTTCTATCTATATAAATAGTTACGAAATTATATATATAATTTAGTATACTTTCTATTCTTTCTATTCTTAAGCCTCGAGTCCTCTATCTTAACTATATTCTACTTATAAATTACTACTTTTATTAAAGATAATACGAAAATATATAGTATATAGTATATAGTATATCTTATTTAGACTTTACTATAGTATTTAGACTAACTAGAGTACCTAGTTTTTTTTTAGCTAATTAGACTAACTAGAACTCTAGTAAGTCTAAATAGTAGAAGGTAGTCTAAATAATAGAAAAGAAACTATATAGTTATCTCTTTTAGTAAGTCTAATTACTATAGGATAGTCTATATACTAGTTAGTTAGTCTAAATACTATAGGTTCGGTTAGTCTAATTATAAGCTAGTTAGTCTAATTACTATCTAATAGAGAATCTTAAGGTAATATAAATATAAAATCTAAAGATACTATAATTTTATTTATCTAATATAAAAGAGAATACTACTACTATACTACTAATCTTAATACTTCTAATACTTAGTATATCTAATATATCTAATACTCTAATAATTAGTATAGCTACCTATTATATATATAATAAGTATAGCAATCCGTCCTAAACTTCTTTATATTAGCTAGGGTACACTAGTAGTAGATATAGTTATATCTAGTAGTAGGCTATAGGTATAATACCTTACGTAGGTTACCTTAGTAAACTACTTATCTATAAAAGCGTACTTCTTTATATATCTATATAGGAACGATATCGATTACTATACTAACTTTCCTACTATTACTCTTTACTTATAACCTTATAATTATAAAGATTAACCTCTATTATTATCTATCTAAGACTACCTTAGTAGAGATAATTACTCTATAATATATAACCTTTATATTCTTTAGTTATATATTTATATAGTATTATTCGTCCTTTACTAGTATAATAAGAATACTTAATCGGATAGTAATTCTTACTAGCTAGAGTCTCTTTAATATAACTAATATATAATAGCTTATATATTATCTTAGTATATCTATTCTTCCTAGGCTAAAAGAGACTATAGCTATAGTACTTATCGAACTCTAGCCTTAGCTTATCTAGCTTATATATAATAATATTCTTATAAATACTACTCTTCTATATCTTCTTTACTAGGGTCTTATCTTTATCTTTATTATCTTTGTCTTTATCTTCTAGCTCTAGAGTAGTAGTAGTAATATAGTAATAATAGCTAGATATAGTAGTAGTAGTAGTAGTAGTACTCGATAGTATAGTCGATAAAGAAGAAAGAAAAGTAAGAGAGAAAGAAAGAGAAAAACTTAGTAGGTAATAAGATTAGAAGTAACCTTATTTATATACTAGTTAGACTACGAATAATACTAGGCTACTAATAATATAAAAGATTAAGGTAATAGTATATACTTATTTAGATTACTAGTAATATATACTAGATTAGACTCCTCTTTAGCTTTAAATTAGACTATCTTATAAGCTTTTATTTAGACTTCTATTAGCTATTTAGACTATTAGTATTAGATTAGACTATCTTATAAGCTTATCTAGACTTACCTTCTAGTACTAGATTAGACTATATCTAATAGCTTATTTAGACTATTAGTAGCTATTTAGACTATCTTATAAGCTTATTTAGATAGACTATTAGTAATAGATTAGACTTACCTATAATAACGGCGTAAGAACTAACTACCTAAGGTAGTATAGGTACGTAGGTACGGTAGTACTAGGTAGTAAGGTACGTAATTACTAGAAGTTACGTAAGCTATAGAGTACTCTCGAGGGATCTTAGGACTCTTAGGTCCTTAGCGAGAGAGTACCGAGAGTATCGGGAGAATCTACGATTCTCCTTAGTATATAGGATAGTTAGGTTTCTATCTTTTATAGGAGCCTTATACTTAACTTATATATCGAGAGTAGTAATTATAACGGACCGTATTTATTATACTAACTACTTCTTCCCCTACCTTTATTAATCCTTAGTTTAACCCGATAAACACCTTCGGTATTCTACCCCTATTATATTACCTTTAAGACTTTATACTAGTAATTATACTAACTATAAGACTATTAACTAGAAGTAATATAAATAGCTTAGATCTATTATTTAGATAGGAATACTAGATTAGTATAAGCTATATACTAATTACTAACCTATTACTCTACTATATATATCTTAACTAACTTAATTCTCTATTATATCTAAAATCTTCTTTATAGCTATTACTAATTCGCTATCTACTATCTTAGTATTATTAGTACTAGATCTCCTACTATAGGTAGCGATATCTATAGTAGTTAGCTCGTCTCTAATAATAGACCTACCTTTATATTATATAAGAATAGTAGTATTAAACTTCTTAACCTACTTAAGGATTAATACTAAGCTAGCCTATTAGATATTAAGAGAGAGACTACTATCTTCTAAGTAGCCTAGTATAAACTTAGCTATACTATTAGTAACGAGCTTATTAGTAAGGCTAAGTATATCGATAGTAGTATTCTTAGTAGTATAAGAACTACTACCTTCGTAACTTATACTAGTCTTATATATATACCTTAGATATCTATCTATCCCTCTATATAATTTAATCTTCTTCGATATTATCTCGAAGCTATATATTAAGTTACTAATATAAGCTATATTATTAGTATACTCTAGGTTATATAGTTTAAGTATCTTATTAGCTATAATAGTATAGCCTCGTTTACTAGATTAGTTAATAATACTAGTTATAAGAATAGAGTATTAGAGCTCTAGATTAGTAGTAGTAAGAAGCTACTTAAGATATATTATTATCCTACTATAATTATACTTATATATACTAAAGAAGCTAGGAACTATAAGATCGATAATCCGATATAGGTATCTAATATCTTCTATATATATAGTATAGTAGATAGCTATCTAATCTTTAGTCTCTTTTAATATATAATATATTATACTAAATATATTATTAGTATTAGAAGTAGTATCTTTAGTAGTACTATTACCTCGAGAAGTAGTAGTAGTACTATTATTATCTCTATACTATATCTTTATAGTTATAGTCTTAGTATAAATAGTATATATAATCTCTAGGTACTATATATATTAACTCTCTAATAGTAGTACTAATAGTCTTAATATAACTCTTCTTAGAGTTAGCCGGCTTAGTAAGCTTACGATTAGCTATTCCTTATATAAATATAGTAATAATATATACTATATAGCTATATATAGTAAGTATCTTTAATTAGAAGTACTTAGAGCTCTTATTCGATATACTCATAATACTCTAAAAGATAGTATTATTATAGATCGAATAGTCGAGAGTATTACTAGCTTTATTCTTATACTAATAGGTTTATACTAGAATAAGTAGAGTATTTATAGTAATATAGAACTATACTAGAGAGGCTACTATCTAACTATAAGAGTTATATATCTTACTACTCTTAATATCTTCGGACTAGTAACTAAGAATATACTCGATTATTATCTAGTTATATAGGGCCTAAACCCTTAAACATATTATACTCTTCTATCTAGAGAGATAAGAATTAAGAAGAAGGCTAATCTAAGTAGTAGGTTTAGACTAGAAGACTATTACCTAAACAAGGAGAGGTCTTAATACGGTAATAAAGTAGATAATCTAAGAGTTAGTCTTAGATTAATTCTTACTAGTAAGAGAGGAAGAGGAGAGAGAAGGAAAGGAAGGAAAGGAGTAAGGAGTTAGAAGGCCTAGTAAGAGGGAGGAGCTATAGAGATCCTCTCTATATCCTATAGCCTAATAGATATAAAGGGTAGACTTAGTATCTATATAGTATAAAGGAAATTAAGAGGGTTTATACTAACGGCTTTTACTCTCTAACAATATATAGTAATAGCTACTTATCCTATAGATAGAATAGTATAGTAATATAAGAATTTTATTATTATTATTATTATCTAATTACTATAGATAATCTATAGTCGCTTAGTAATCTATGTATAGTTATAATCGATCTTTAGGAAACTAAGCTAGATATTATTATATACTACCTTTATATCTTCTATTATTACTTTATTATATAGTACTACTAGTAGTAATAGTATCTCTATCTTTTTAGTAGATAGCTTATTAATTACTAGCTATTATAGATAAGTTTAACCTCTATTAACTTTAGTACTAGTAAAGATCTACTTAATCTTATTCTTAAAGTAGTATATAAGAGCCTTATTAATAAAGAACTTAGAGATCTTCTTACTATATATATTAGAGTAGATATTCTAGAAGATACTCTTTTCTTCTAATAGCTTTTCGAAGTAAAGTATATCTTAATATAGGCTAGTTACTAGGATATAAGAATTATAGGTAATATAAGAGGTTATTATATTAGCCTATTTAGTAATATTACTAACTATCTATAAGAGAGAGTTAGTATAATACTCGGTTAATTATAATTATAATAATCGGTTTCCGGTTATATATATTAGAAGCTCTAGTTAGCTATACTATAGCTAGGCTAAACTCTATATAGTACGTTTTCCCTATATATATAGTACTTCTATTATAGAGATAAAATAGTAGTATTTAGTCTTTATATGTCCTACTTTCTTAATAGTAGACTAATATACTATATATTACTATATTTCTATATAGTAATCTATATATTTACTATCTATCTATAACTAGACCTTATAATAATATATTAATAGTACTTATCTAGTTATAATATAACCTCTACTAATTAAAGTTAGTATATATAATAAAGATCTACTCTTTCTCTATTATCTTAATAGTCTCTATAATCTAATATACTATAATCTTATTTATTAAGCTCTAGATTATAGTATATCCTACTATTAAATCTATATTACTAAGAATCTTAATAACTCTTTACTTAATACTACTACTAGTAATAAGAAAGATACTAAGAGATCTCTACTACTATAAAGTATTAGTTAATATAATAGAATTAATAACTATTATAGTAAGAGTATAGATCTACTTATATATCGACTCTCTTCGATTAATAAAGTCGGCTTAATAATTATAGAGCTATTACTAGTTAGGAAGGATTATTTCTAGTAATATATACTACTCTAGTATCTTATCTCTAATCTTATATTCTATATTCTAAATATTATACTCTTTAAGACTCTTCTTCTTATTATACTTATTAAAGAACTCTTAACTAAATAGACCTCTTAATTACTTATAGATCTTATAGCTATTTATTAACTTCTTCTTCTAGAATATACTCTAGATATTCTCTATATAAAGATATTCTCTATATCTATCTACTATACTATAGTCTATCTATATCTTAATAAGCTATAGCTAGAATAGTCGCTTCTTATAAAGAAGCTTATTAATATAGTCTAGAATATATTAGTTACTACTATCTAGTAGAGATAGAATATAATACTTATTATTATTATTATTATTATTATTATTATTATTATTATTATTATTATTATTATTATTATTATTATTATTATTATTATTATTATTATTATTATTATTATTATTATTATTATTATTATTATTATTATTATTATTATTACTAATAACTTTCTATCTATAGTCTAGATCTAGCTTAAAGCTATAATTATCTAGCTTAGTATTATCTACTTATAGTAGTTCTAGATTACTAATATATAGAGGTAAGTTAAAAGTAGAAGAAATTAAGCTTAATAATAGATTTAAAGAGTAATAAATAAGGTTTATATAGAATATAGCTATACCTATATATAATTCTATATAAGCTACTATAAGATCTAGGAGTTTAGAGAAGTTATTTAGAAGTATAGAGAGATTAGAGTTATTATTTAGTATAGATATTTTCTCTTCTAGGCTTAAGAATAATAATAAGAGCTAATCGGGTAAAGCTATAATATAGAGATTATTATCCTAATTTAGGAGACTAATCTCTACTATTTATATTAGCTATAGAATATTATTTAGTAGTAGAGCAATTTTATATAGAATATAAGTATTTATAAATACGACTAAATGATTAAACATCCTATATTAGCATCAGACCCTCTGAGGAGGATTTCCCAGCTCGCACTCCTATTAGCTATAAAAAAAGTGCGGGGAAGCGCGGGAGCAAGCTGCAGCAATCATGTGCACACAGTTACTAAGTCGAATCCTCCTTGTTGGGTCTGACTTGGGAGGTAGATCAAGGATAGCTTTGTGGGAGTATGCAGCAAAAAATTGCTTTCGAGCTGCGACTTACTTTGGATTAGATTCCAGCTCCACAAGTGCTGCTCGCCGGAGCAAAAGATGACAAGATCGCGTCGTCGTCCTTAGAGAAGTCAAGATCGAGTTGCCTGAGGCGAATTCGCGCGCTGTCCGCTTTCTGTTTTCGACGTTTGTTGAGACTGTTGAGAGAGAAAGTTTAACAATCGAGTATGCCTCCGAGATCAACAACAAACACTCCAGATAAAGGGCTTCGACAACCAGAGGAAAGCGATCGTTATGGACATGGCTGATCTTATAACACTACAAATCTGCCCTGCGGCAAAACATGCATCTTGCGCCCACCATGCACCTGTAGCGTCGACACCGTAGTGGAAAGCGCGGACCTACGAATAGTTATGGTGTCACCATCGCCGAGCACATCAGGAATGCTATCGGTCACATTTGTCCGGAATACATGTATACTGCGGTATCGGCACGGCGCGGCAACATTACAACATCCACCATGCACGCACGCCGCGCCGACGCCGTGCGCCTGCATCTCAAAACTCCACGTCACGGACATGTCGTGCCACACCACACCCATCGACATGCATTGGAGGGAACAGCGGCAGTTCTTCCTTGCCTCGCCCAGGCCGTGCACCACAACGCGCGATCGCTGATCAGTCAGTGCCACCCTCGTCCTTCACGACGGCAGCTGCGGCGTTTGTCCGTATTCCCATCCGTTGTGCGAAACCGCTCATGCGCCTCAGATGGCGCTGTGTGAGGGCGGCTGAAATAGGTATGGAGGAAGAGCCGGCCCTGCTGTGAGGAGCCGTTGTGCCGAGCGGCGACGGCGACGGCAGCAGCGGTCTGGAGACGGAAGCTAATGATGACGAGCAACGGTGTGAGAGAGCATCATCATCATCACCAGGATCTTATGCCTGACCACATTACACGCAGCTACACTTACTATACAGAGAGTGTGGTGCGTTGTCATGACCATCAGCTCGTCTGTGGCACCAAACTAACACCTAGTCCCATCCTGCAATAACTGCTGCACAATCAATATGAAGCTCTGTTGGCAGTAGTGACATTAATGGAAACATCAAAAGCGGCCGGCACGCTTACGGCCGGTGATGCGGGCCAGCCGTGCGCAAGACAGGACACGACAGGACATCACCGGGGCGTTCTCTATCTTGCATGCACACCGGGTGTGCTCTGTATGCATCCAGCCGAGGCGAATGCCCTCAAACCCCGGGCCAATGCAGCGCAGCGTCGTCGTCTCGTCTTGTCTCGCATCATCATCAAACCAAGTAAACCTTTTAGACTTTACGTACCACAACCTCTCGCCCGCTGTCACAAACGGCAACTACCGCCACCTCGAGAGTCAGTTTGTGCAAGACTCTCCCAGCATCGTTCCCACCTGCACCATCTCGCGTCCGCCGAGGCCAAGTGCTATGCATCCGAATGAACGGGGGACCCGGGAGTTCGCGACTGGGCACTACCCAGCGGCTCCACCCTTGTCAGCTGGCGCTCGCCGCCGCCACGCGATCTGGAGGGCAAGGAAAGGCGCGGCGGAGCGGGCCAGAGGCCGAGCGTCAGAGTGGCGAAGGTTTGGCACTACTGCTGCGGCTAGGGAAGAGAAGATCAATCGAACCTAAGCAACCGGTGGCGTGTCGCAGGGGCTTGCCTGCAAGCGTGCAGGCGGCATCGGACGATGCACGGCGCGCACCCAACCGCAGCAGTAGTGCTACCTGCGGCAAAGCACATGCCCACACCGGTCTCTCATCACATGACCAGAATGTGCTGCAGCTACCCGTCCGCCCCGCCGCAGGCTAAACGGTAAACAGGTAGTGCACTTGGGGGGGATTTGGGGAAGCTCAGTCGTCGCGTTTCGCCCGTCAGTAATCAATAATGCCATGCATTTTGCGCGCTGGCACGCTCGACGGTCTAGAGGGGGCTGCTGTATGCGTTGGCGGTACCTCCTCCTGCTCGCTGCTGCTTTTGGTGGTGTGCGACCTCGACCTGTAAGATCGCCAGTGTTGCAGCTTCATGCACCCGCCACTGCTCGAGGGCATCAGGGCAACATCGTTGTTCAATATGACCTGTCTCTTTTGGCACACATGGGCTGATGTTCTCGGCGTCAGGCGCGTGGAGGTCATTCAGTCCGATTTTGAAGCGTTGCATGGAATGAGCGCTCATTTTTCTCATCAGGGTGCATAGATTTCGATTGAAACGGTCGTTCTCATCATCATCGAAAGCCACCCGATGTGACACGCATCACTTCACGGATGGTTTCTCAAAGCGAAGAAACTTGATCGGGTCCCAACGACAGATCAGCCCGTTACTCTGCCTCGCTTCCTTAGCGAGATACACGTCTCAATATGAGAACGACGCAATTCAAGAAAACCATACAGACGCGCCTATCTTTGTACCCTCTTGTGTCGCCTTTGTAACTGCCTACATCCTTGTCACCAACATCGAGAGATATGGAATACCCAAAACCGCGGAAAGCTCCAGTCTTAAAACGTGTCTCACTATAGCCGACCCGTTGATATGGCCAGGGTCTTTCAAGTACACGTGAGTTGTACCAAGGTCCCAAAGTCATGTCTATCAACAACCGAACCATCCAAAGCGTGGCCACTCCACTGTCGTTCATTCAGCCTCGTCGCCGTCATCCGCGCCAGACGATTCGGCCGAATCGCCCTCGTCCTCGTCATCATCCTCATCGCCTTCTTCCTCCTCCTCGCTCTCCGACTCCGCCTCATCAGGCATGACCACGGAGTTGAGATAGGTAATCTGCGCAGAAGAAACGTTAGCAACAACTACGATATCAACGCATCACCCGCCGACGCCAAGACGCGATGGATTCATAGTCAACAAGTCAATGGGCTTTCTAACGAGCTCCCTCGCCTCGCTCGAGTCAACGATTTCTCGATCAACCATCCACCAGCAACAACGACCAATATCACCAACCACGAGTATGACCGGTTGATTGGCCGTCAATCAACCACATGAAACCGCTCAAGCGAGTTTATAGGCCACTCCGCCGTTAGCGTTGCAGCCTTGTAAGCCGTCACCTGTCGTGTCCATCGCCATCTCGCCATCATCGCCATCACCATCGCAGCTCACGCGGCGCGGCGGCGGCGATGCAGGTCCCAAAACGCGACTGGACTTGACTTCCCATGCCAGGCAAACCCAGCCAGCCCAGCTGCCAACCTCCGGCTCAGGGAAAATTTGACTTTCACGGCCAAGTCCTTCCCTTCCGTGGTACGGTGCGGCCGCCGGTGGGGAACGGGCAACGTGGTAGCACTAGAGTCTAGAGGGAGGGTTTGTTCGCCAACTTACAAAGGGTTTCAACGAGCCGAGCAGCTCCGAGACGCGCTCGAAGCCGCCGTTGAGCAGTTCTGCTTCGGTGAGGCTTGCACCGATGGTGTAGTTCCTCAGTCGCATGAGGTCGATGTCGGGGTGGTTGGCGTCGTAGCCCTGTGATGTAAAAGGTGTTTGTCAGCGAATGTTCCGTATTCTTCTTGTCGGATTGGATCTTCTTGTTGTCGCGGTTGTTCTTGCTCTTCCACCTCCAGCAACATCCGAACATGCAATGTGATGCAATGCAATGACTCGCGAGCATTGAAACGAGCGATAAAACAAACGAGTCTCTCGCCTGGCCTCCACGGTTGGATAAATGCAAACGAAAATTCATCCGCAGCTCGTATGTGCACACACATAATCAATCCACAGATCAACAGTGTGATAATGGCACATGAATTATCGCGTGTGCCGCGCATGAAGGCGGACGCATCATTCGTCGGTCGTCACGCATCCTGCACGCCAAACTTGCAAGCATCAGGCGTCTGGAATTAACCCTTCTCAATCCCTCATCCTCGCACGCTCTGCACGGATGCTGGCAGCAAAGGATCGCGCCGCTGGCTGCTGAACGCGGCAAGGCAAAAGCCGCCGGGTCCCGAGAGAGCTGAGTCGTTTGAGTTGAAACCGTTGGATTCCGTACCAGACTTTGAAGCCATCGGAAGCCTCGATCTGGAGATTGCTGCCTCGCTGCTGCAGGCCAATGATCGCTTGCCAATGGCTTTTTTTCATCTTTTCGCCGCCATGTGGGCTCGCGATGGTCGAAAAGCGAAAAGATCGATCGCTTGAGCCTCGCTAGCATGTCAGCTGTGATTGTTGGGAGCTCTGGAGCTCTCTCGCTCTCGCCTTTCGCCTAGCTTGCAGAAGAAGGGCAAATTGTCGTAGATTGATGGCGGCGTCATCGCGCATGTGTCAAGCAAGAGGACGGGTTGGCCTTCGGTTAACCGTTTTGCCTAAGTTGCTGGCGAGCTGGGGTGTGGAAGGGCGGCAGGAGGGAAGGAATCCCCTGAGAGGGCCGTCGCCGTCGCCGTTTCTCGGGAGGGTTCGAAGGGTAAGGTAGGGATGTCGACGGCGGGATGGACGGCCAGCCGTGTCAGCTTTTCCGCGGTGGCTGTCATCTCGGAGCTCCCCCTCTTGTGCGGCGCGTTGTGCTCTCTCCATCAGAGATCATCGTTAACTCTTACGATGGGTGATGTGATTCACATTCACCCGATCGATGTTGTTGTTCGATGAAAGTGATGGACGAATCACTGCGATGGAAGCTCACCCCACGAGCTGCTTCCATCACCAGCAGCCATCGACAGTCGTTCTCTTCGATGACCAACCCCCACCTCCGAATCTAACACACGTCTATGACTGTGCCTCACGTTGAACAACACTCCAATCGATGGAAGTTGCGCATACCCAATGCCTGAGACCTGAACCCCTTCCAAGGCGACGCAACGATGCAGGACACCAAGCATGCAAGAGAAGGTCACAAACATGACAACTGCTGGTGGACGTGTGAAAATAGCAAGGAAAGGGCAGAATAACTCACCTTGGGACGCGTTTTGAGCGCATTGCTGGCGTTGGCGGATACGAAAGCCTTGACGACTTTGGCGTCGTTCTTGGGGACTCCCTTCAGGAAGTCTCCGCGGATGGCTTCGTCGGAGAGCACGTCTTTCAGCTTGCGCGGACGTATGTCGATGTCGCGTCGCATTGCTGCGGTCGGCGCTGCTTCAGGATGCCAGAGGCCTCCTCCTGTCGGGCTGGGTTAGCAGGACTCCTCGTGTTGTCGCGTCGGAGCGCAACGTCTGCAGAGCGCTGAAGTTTCTGTCGTCTGCTGTACGAGCGCTGCTAGTCACTCGAGGCTCTGTCGCAATGGACTACTATGCTATAGACTCGCAAAGATGATCGGTCTTCAGCTGCCGCGTGATGATCTCGTCTCGCTAGCCCGCCCGAACAAGTCGTTCACCGAACAGTCCTGCTTCACGCGGCAGTGCCTCAATGTCTAGTGCCAACCCGATGGCAGAGCGATTGTCAGACTGGGTTATGAGCCGCCCAAAGCACTCAGGACTGTGCAAACCCAGCCGAGCCTTCTGTGTGACTCCAGCATACATGTAGAACGATGCCTGACTGTTGTACACAATCAAGCATCCTGACACAACTAAACTGCGATGCCTCCATGTGCAATCATCGCACAGTCCCGAGCAGACGCGACCGTAAGACACAAGGCCCTCATCACACTGCCATCGAGTCGACCCAATGTCATGTCGTTAGGTAACGTTCATCACCCAAAGTCACATGACCTTCGCAATTGAAAGAACACGTAATAAACCAATCGACTTACCGACGAACGTCTCTTCCGGGGAGACCTGCACATAGTAGTGCGCATAAGGGCCTTTCCGGCCCGTACGGGACCTGTAGGTCACTCGTCTTAGCAATTTATTTGATGATGCTGCAGCACCTGCTGACCAGGACCAGGGTAGGACGGCTTACCATGCCGCTGAGAAGAACGGCTGTGACAATGCGTGCGTTAGCGAGAATTGCAATCTGCTGGCGAGATGCACGCTGCAAGTGTGGGAGGGGCTATGGCGAGGCGGTGACGGACTCGCCGCGGGCCGACTCGCTAGCAACCATGCAATGAGGCACTCACTTTGAAAGGTGTTGGATCTTTAGAGAACCTGACGTCTCGATAAATGCGGAAGATCTGTGCAATCAAACGTGAGTGAATTAATCTCAAGCACCCAGCAGCCAAAATTGTGCCCTCCTGGATCTCAGCGGGCACGATGGATGTAACTCACAATGTCTTTGACGGGCAGCTCGGGGACAGTGTCGTCGATCTCGACAAGTCGCTCGGTTAGCTTTTCCACAAACGAAAACCAATCCTTTTCGGCCTGCCTGAAATCCGGATCGTGCACTGCATTCCGCGTCAGCCCGCTGCAATGTCAAGGATGCCGCAGAAGAAGTGTGTTGCATAATAAACAATGAGCTGCATCGCCTAAGCGTCACGGGATCAGATAGACAGCTCGATCGACTAAGCCGCAAGCCCCAACGTGGCTGGAGTGGCAGCACAGCGCGGGGGTACGACAGTAGGGCATTCTGTATGCCCAGGAAGGAGAGCTGCGTGTAGAAAAAAGAGAATAGACAACGATAATCGAACTCACTTTTCAGCCATTCCCTGTTGTTGTTTCCCTTGAGATCCTTGAGAAAGAGTAGCGTGTTCGGATGAATACTGCCATCACTATACGGCACTTTGCCAGCAGGCCTGGCCTTGGGCTTCTTGATGACAACCTGCTGACCGGGACCGAGTCCAGTCTTGACGCCTTCACGCCAGAGCTCGCCTCCAGAAACGGTCTTCGACTTGCCAGTTGCGGCCTTCTTGGAGGAAGACTTTCTGCGTGATTTCGGCTCCTCGACTTCACTTTCGGATTCGTCGTCTTCGTTATCGTCGTCGTCTTCGGCGTCGTCTGAGTCATGTGCCGAGCCGAATTCTGAAAGGTCGTCTTCCGGGGCAGAGGCGAGCTCGTCCTCGTCGTCATCGTCGTCTGGCGCAAGTTCGTCGCCAGAATCATCAGCCTTCTTCTTCGTTCGAGCACTGCCGCCTGTGGGTTTGGAAAAGTATTGGCTCTTGGTTGGTGTGGCCTTCTGCGTCTTCGATTTCTTGACCTCGCCGGCTGGGAGTGACGTATTGGAGGCAGCACGTTTGTGAGAAGGCAGCGTCGTCGCCGCTCCTGCAGAGAGTCGCTGAGATTTGCGAGCCATGATTGTTCCTCTCGGATGTTCGCGTTGGTGAGTGTAGTGCTGATGATGTTCAAACAAGGGTGTGGGCTTGAATCCCAGACGACCGAAGTTCCGCTGTCGTTCGATAAGCAAGGACAACCCGAGTGTAACCTGGACTGCTTGTTCCGGTCCGAGTATGCTATAGTTAGGTATGTATTTGGGTAATCAGATCAAGATCAGATCAGCTCTACCGTCATTGTTTGATCCACTGAGGATGAGTCCGGCACCGCCACCGCCCTTGCCGCCCGCGGAAAGAATAGCCGCTCCCGCGCGCATGTCGCTTATGGAAGAAGGAAGTACAACAACATACTTCCACATCCCATAGTGACGTTGAGGTGAACTTTACAGTAGCATTTCCATGGATGAGCTTTCACCAACGCAGGAATCCCAAGTACGTCGGGTGAAAGAGCCAATTTCTCTTTTCGTCGGATATGTGATTGAATCGGGTTAGGGTTGGGGTTGGGGTCGGTGTCGAAATATGTGTGAGAATGAACGGTATAGAGTAGGTAGTCGCCTCCTTACTCCTTACCTACCTCTTGAACCGATCCATCTCTCTCTCTTAACTCGCTACTTGTTGTGGTATGCTTACTTTGGAGAAGTGTGCAGCGAAGTAGACTTTGCAAAGTTTAGCAGGTACACATCGCAGGTGGATGGGTGGCTACCTTGGGTGGGACACAGAAAGCACGCAAGTGACCCTACAGTTTATCCAGGTTCAAGACGGAGGCAGGTAAAGACCGAGTACGTGAGGCAGTATTCCCAGAACCCAGGTCCAAGTACAATGCAATCTTAACAAAACCTAAAAGCTAACAATCCAAACCAGCTCATCATAAGCCCCCATCCTCACCCACCCTCCTCCTCCTCAAATCATCATGCTCCCCCTTCCCAACCCCAGCATGCGTCCTAGCCCAATCCTCCGGCAGCTTATAATCACTCGGCAGCGTATACTGCCCCCTGCACTCCCCCTCCGTACACATCCCCTCCAGCCCACACCTCCCATACAGCCTACAATAGCACTCCGCCGCGCTCGGACACGCCATCAAATTCAACCGATCCAGATTAACACTCTCAGCGTCCTGCAGGCCCGCCGAAGGCCTAGGCGCATACCCTTGCTGCGGTAAGAAGAGGATGTGCCACAGGTACGACATGATGCGGCCTGAAATGCGGTCGTCGAGTGGGGCGCTATTGGGGCTGCTGCCGGCGTCTAGCAACCACTGGCGGAGAGCGAAGTATTCTTCTCGAGAGTGCTGGTGGATGTTGGCGCGGGCGACGATGAATTGGGCGCAGCATTGGGATTTGACGGCGTCGCCGCGGCCTAGTAGGAGAGTGTTGGCTGAGGATTCGCCTCCGCCGAAGATGCTGGATAGAGCTCGCGGCATTGCGGCGTCTGAGACTACGCGGGAGTTGAAGGGCTCAAGTTTTGCTGTGAGGCTTGTTTCGAAACTACCCTGCGGGACGGAATCGGCGGGACAGGTGCTTGCGCTCCAGTCGCAGCGGAGGTTGTGGTAGCCAGAAGCAGCCATGGCTGAGGTAGTGTTGAGGGCAGCGAGGAGCTCGGCGTTGTCGTATTTGGGCGAGTCGTTGTGCCAGGCGAACCGAGAGCCGTGGACAAAGACGGCTCCTGCTGCGGGGATGTTGTCGTAGTTGTCGATGAGGAAAGTCAAGTAGGCCATTGCTTCGTGGCCGCGGTTTGCAGGGACGCGCAGCTGGGTTAGGTCGCCGTTGGAGGAGCCATCGACGTCGTAGATGCAGAGGTGGTATTTCTCGCCCAGCGTGCTGATCCAGGAGGCGTCGCCATCGGAGGCGACTCGCGAGACGATCAAGGCTGGTTTGCTGGTGTCTGCGAGACCCGGACATGTGCCATGTGCTTCGGGTAGGGTCCTTGCTGTTGTTTTGTATTTGATAGTCGTCCAGGCAAAGGTCTTGCTACTTGATGCGTGTACATTCAAGCCCACGATGAATAGTAATGCGAGTCCGAATAGGCCCAGGTTAGTACATGTGCGGCGTGTTGTGCGTCTCATCGCGACTGCATAAGATATCCAAGATATTTCCACGCGGCCGCCAAGTCAGTATCCAAAGATGCAGAGAATGAGATATGCCTAAGAATGTTGTCCTGGATATGCGAGTTAGAGTCTACAACGATGAAGTCCCAAAGCCACAGCGTTCTGGAGAGACTCCTTCTCGAAGGCCAATCGGCGTGCATGCTTGCTTGGTCTGACACGCTGAGCCGACTTTTCGCTACCACCGGCCCGATCGTACGCTAGTACATTCGCCAAACCATGATGATCTGTTGCCCGCTGTATCACCTCGTTGGAAGTATGCATGTCGAGTCTCTTTCATCGTTTGAACGAGTTCAATGGAGAAGTCGAGGGGATACGAGTGACGCGACAAGTTCTCCGTTGCAAGAGCATCGTCGTCGTCGTCGTCGGGCGCCTTTTTCTTTGCTGGTGAGCATCAATTGATTGTTGGGAACTCGCACTTGAGCATGTAAAGGAGTGGGTTGGCTTTCATCACGAACGTATAACAGACTTGTTCATGTGCAGTCGTCAGTCAAGTAGATGCAGAGCGATGCCGTGTTATGCCAATCCATTCCCAAGCTTTCCAAGCATTTTGGCGCCATCTTGGCTTTGCTTTTGTGTGACAAGAGTGGGTCGTGAAGCGGAGGAGGCTGGGCTGAGGCAACACAGAGTCACAATTATACAACTTGAATGCAAGAGAGTCACAGATAGAAATGTATATTCATGGGGTATCACAGTACAAGTATCATCTCATCGTCAGCGGCTGTGTGTCTTAATTTCACACGACCATCTCTGCTTCCTTACACTCATCCTCTGCACCACCAACACTGCCCTCACCCTCATCGCCGCCTTCCGCTCCTCCAGCATCTTGGGCCCAGGATTCGTCGATCCAGCCGACAATGCGATCTCGAGCCATAGGCAACATGTTGTAGTATCCAGGGTTCCTGCCAGGCGCAAACATGCTGGTATGCGCCTTCAACTCGTCAGGTGCCAAGTCGTTACGACATCTGACCCAATCGCCCTTCTTCTTGCTAGTGTCGCGCGCAAACTCTTGTACTTTCTCTCCCTCCTTCATCTCCTGTTCCATGTCTTCTTCAGGGGACGTCTTCTTCCGTCGCTTGGGAGGTGATTGTGCCTCGCCGGACTTAGGCGGCGGCCGTTTCGAGCCTGTCGGGCTGCCCTCTGCACTGTGAGCGTCTTTGGGTACGACGCAGAAAGTCCGGTCTTGTCCGAGCATTGCTCCAGCGTACTGCGTCTTACTCGAGATTTTCTCGCCGAGTACTGTATAGAAATCGGCGAAGCCTACGCCGTGTGTTTCTGTGAGACTGATGACGCTCTCCACCCTCTTTTGTAATTCGGCTCCGCGCGCAAGACAGCCGACAAACTCCAGGTGGCTGCCAGCCCAGGCCAGACCTTGGTTGATCTGGTTCCAGTTCATGTAGGCGGCACCTGCAGCGCCTGCGACTGCAGCTGCGGCTCCTCCGAACATGGCGTACTTGCCCCATTTTCCCCAGCCACTGCTCGATGCGCCTGGCGCAGGCAGACCTCGAGCGGAGGCGTTCGCGATCGGTTGTTGGGGCTGCGAAGCGGTTGAGTTCCATCCGAATAGATCGCTCGCGCCGTTGTATGCTTTGTATGCCGCGGATGCATGGTTGATGTGTTCCTCAGCGCCATGCGCCAGCACTCCAGGACTGATACCCAAGAACGGCGTGTCGAAGGCGAGGACGCCTTGTACGTATGGGAAGAACAGTGCAGAGCTGTGCCCCTCTGGAGGTGCAGATGTAGCCCTTTCTTCATTGCCTGGCGGCTTCAAGCCCTCCTCCGGTCGAGGTGACTGTGGCCTGCTCGCAGCGTCGTTCGGGTCGTTCCCAGCACCAGGTCGCACAGGTTCGTCCCTCGAAATGCTCAGTAGTGTCTCCGCCGCGACAATGCCTCCCATCGAGTGTCCCACGAGTATCACCCTGACGCTCGGGTCGACCGTCGGACTCGGCGTGCGGCTTGCGACTTCGAGGTCGATCACTTTGTTCTCCAGCCATTCTTTGAACCTCGAGACGCACTCCCTCAAATCCCCGCGTGTCTCATAGCGTGGGTACTGCACTGTGAGCACATCGATGTGCGGGAGGGCGGTGGATAGCAGCGCGCGGATGTCCTTGGGGAAGTCGTTGAAGGTGTTGTCGCTGCCCTTGAAGCCGTGGACGAAGACGAGGAGGAGCGTCTTGCGCATTTTGTGGGCTGAGGTGTGTGGAATAGGAGATGTTTGTGCGCTCGGTCGAGCTCTGCAGTATGTGGGTGTTGTCACATTGTCGGTGGTCGTGTGCACGAGATGATGGAAGCTGAGAGCCACTCCAAGAAGCTGGAACCCGGATTCGGAGCGAAGTGTGACGCCGCTCCCTTTGCCACCACCAGTCTACGTCGACAGCAGTTGCCTTGTGAGAATCACATACATATACATTGTTAAGAAGTTGATTAGATTCTCAGTTCGTTTCCTTCTTTTGATGTGAACTGCGCGAAGATATCACTTGACCATTAATTTCAAGAACCACAAGAGGCTCACACGCTATCTCACTGTCTGGACCATAGTGTACAGCATACCCAACAAGACACCCGATGGATATCCAACTCTATGTTTACGACCTTAGCCAGGGCTTGGCCAGATCCATGAGCAAACAGTTCCTCGGAATCCAAATCGACGCAGTCTACCACACCTCCCTGGTCTTCAACAATGTCGAATACTTCTTCGGAGCTGGAGTCCAGACTTGCTACCCTGGTGCTTCTCATCACGGCCGGCCGATGGAGATCATACCCATGGGCAAGACAGACATTGATCTGGAAACGATTCTAGACTACCTACAGAGTTTGAAGCAAGTGTACACACCCGAGAGTTACGACCTGTTCGCGCACAACTGCAACAACTTCACTCACGACTTCTCAATGTTCCTTCTGGGCAAGGGAATCCCCAGTCACATCACAAGTCTGCCTCAACGTGTCTTGGATACACCGTTCGGACGCATGCTTCAACCTCAGATCGATGCCAGCATGCGTTCAGTCACACAAGCGCCTGTACCGAACGGTGCCAGACCGCCTCAACCAACTCGAGCCGTTGAACAGACGCCGAGGAAGACAGCACCAGCAGCAGAGTACGGAAAGGTTGTCAACATCACCTCCAACGACGTACTGCAAAAGGCACTCTCAGGCACCCAAAGCACTTGCGCCACAGTCTTCTTCACGTCATCCACCTGTGCGCCATGCAAGATGGCCTACCCTGCCTTTGACTACCTAGCAGAAGAGCACGGCAACGCCTTGTTCGTCAAGGTGGACATCAACGAAGCGCAAGACATCGCCATGAAGTACCAAGTCCGAGCGACGCCTACATTCATGACGTTCTCAAAGTGCACCAAGTTCGACGAATGGACCGGCGCAGACCCCAACCTGCTCAAGACCAATGTCGCCCAGCTGATGCAACACACCTTCCCTCCGCACGCGCATACACTGCTGAAGCTCCCGACTCTGCAGTACGGCTCGATGGCTCCGATCACGTACCCGAAGGTGCCGCCTATAGAAAAGTTGACGGCAAAGCTGGGGTCCGATGCACAAGAACCCGAATTCGTGGCCCTGACCACATTTGTCAAGAACCGCCAGATCGATGTCCGCGAAGCCAAACTGCCAGACATCCATGCCATCAGCGAAATGCTGCAGACGACTATCGAGAACTTGCCTTTAGCGTCTCGCTTTGCGGCGGTCGATCTCTTGCGCTGCGCCATGGTTGACCCTCGCGTGTCTGGCTTCTTCGCTGGCGAGAAAGTAGTGGACGAACTCGCTACCGTGCCTGCCCTGATCCAACACGTCGTCAATCTTGAAGAGAGCTGTCCGCATAACCTGCGCTTGGTCACGATCCACTTGGCGTGCAACATTTTCAGCTCTCCGCTTTACGTGAAAGAACTCTTGAAGCCCGGGTCGCCCACGACGCCGCTTCTCATCCAACTCATCACGAGCTCGCTCTTGGATGTTGCGCATGACACTACTCGCGTTGCCGCAGCGTCATTGGCTTTTAATTTGACTGTTGCGAATTACCGTCTACGCCGAGAAGAAAACCGCGAAGGGCTAGCAGAAGGCCAGCAAGTCGAGCTCGCCGCTTCGATGCTGGAAGCTCTTCGCATAGAAGCCGAAGGTGGCAAGAACGAAGCTATCAAAGCCCTTCTGCTGTCTTTAGGCTACTTGCTGTACCATGGAAGGCAAGACGGTGAGATAGCAGAGTTGATGAGCGTATTAGATGCCCGAGGTACGATCGAAGCGTGTGTGGTGCAGGAGAAACTGGCTGCGGAGGTTACGAATTTACTATAGAGTAGAGATAGAGTGTCCGACTGGATCAAGTCCGGAGGGAAGGCCAGGGAGAAGTCCAAAGCTATACGGACGATCAAGAGGAAGCACAGGCGGAATAGCTTGAAGCGAGTCCGAGAATTCCATCTTTACACCCCCGACGGCAAACTGAGAGTCCACCCGCAAATCGAGCGGGAGAGCTCTCAGCCTGTCGACCAGCTTGAACCCGGAGAGCAGCAGGCAACACATCGCTCACCAGAGGAATGGGACGCTGCATTATCCCTCGTCAACCTAAGCCGCGACCCCTGGGTCAACGAATACCAGACCTGCCACACGCCCGACGTCGCGGCAGCTACTCTGCAACTCCTCCGACTTCACCGCGAGGATGCGGAGCTCGCTCGCCACTTGACGTTCGAGGATGTTCAGGCTGCTTTGGCGCTCGTCAATCTCAAGGCTGGTCAAACTGGAAAGCAGCAGGCCACGCACCGCTCATCCGAAGAATGGGACGCCGCCTTGTCACTCACCGACCTAAGTCGCAAGCCTTGGGTCAACGAAAACCAAACTTCCCACGCGCCCGACGTCGAAGCAGCTGCTCTGCAACTTATCCAACTTCAGCGCGACGATGCCGAGCTTGCTCGCAACCTTGACGTTGAGGACGTTGGCGCTGCTTTGACGCTCGTCAAGGCTAGTGAAGAGAGTGTCCGTCGGGACAGCGTTGCGGCCTCGCTATTTCTCCATGCATGCAACGAGCGTGGATCCTGAGTATCTGGGGTTGAGTCATTGATGGAATGCGTGGGCTTGGTACATAGTACATTCGTTTCTTGAAAGCAAGGACTACCTCCTGACCATCATTGATGTTGAGTCAATCAAACTGAATCACTTCTTCCTGCCACGCATGGAGTTCTAGTCTTCCCAGACCGATCGCAACATCAAATACCGATCTAGACGAACCAAAAGGTATCAACCCTAACCCTTAGATTGGCACAAACGGAGTCGGGGCTGAAATCGCCAACGCGACATCCGCACCAAAGGAAGAAGATAAGCAGGCGACACATAGGTACACTCCATCAACATCCATCTCTCCTTCCATCATCATGTATAAGTACATTTCCTTTCCCTTACTATATACACATACAACCAGGATATACCCGATCTTCAGCGCCTCCCGCCGACCATGCCAGCCTCATTGATGACCCTCCCGTACGAGCTGCGAGAGCAGATCATCCAACCACTCGTCCGCACCCCTGGAACTGTCGGACTGCAATACCCTCTATGGGCCAACAAATCCGTCTTTGTCCCTGCTATCGCCCAGGTCTGCAAGTCTCTGCGAAAAGAGGCTATCGAGGTCTTCTATCGGGCAAACGTGTTCGTGTGGAAGATTGATCCGGAAGCGGTACGTCTTGCGGGTGCTTTGGTATGTTTTTTGGTGGGTGGATTATGCCGGTACTTCTTCTTTATTTGCATATTTGCACGGCGTTCACTCATATGCTCCTGAACTATGATTTTGACAACTGGACTGACGAGGTGACATAGATCGACGCAGCGGACCCGGCTACCTTCCCCCTACAGCCAACTCTCAACTCTCCGAAAGAATACGGACCGTGTGGTCCGCTCATTTCCAGTCTACCATGGCAGTACCCGGACATGTTCTCAAATCTCCGACATCTCAGGCTCAACCTCTACCTCCCACCTCAACACGACGCGACTATGTGGACCGAGAGATTCAGCAAACAGCTGTCAAGCTTCGTCGAAGCCATCGACCAAGGGGTGCGGCTCAGGGACTTCAAGATCCTGATCGGTACCTGGCACGGCATCCGCGAGCTTGGGGCTCCTCAGATGGCTGCTTTTGATCTTCTGGCTCAGATGCAGATTCGCGGAACTGTGCAGGTCCGCACGAGAAGTCTGGACGTCCAGGGCAAGGCTGTTGTGCAACGGCTTGACCTCGAACGGCGATTAAGGGCTTCCGGCTCGGTTGTGCGTCCACTTGAGGATCCAAAAGCAGAGCGCCGCCTGCTCGACTGGGAGTGGGATGGTGGTGCTACGCTATGAGCGCTTTCGTACACGGTTCGCCGAACTCGCGTACACTCGCTGAAGTATGCGAGTAACAATGGGCTCCTCTGCAACAATGGACAAAGCGGCTTTGGCCGTCTCCCCATGGCTAATTTCTTTTCTTTGTGCTTTGTTACTGCGAAAATAGGTCATTGTCACCAGAATTTTGACATATACTCCGCAGTGGCAACATCTTGGGGCCACGAATTCTCCATTCACAACCGCATTTTCATTACACAACATACACGCCTGGCGCGTACATCTGTCGGACCCGACAACACAACAAACCTTTTACATTACAGTACAACAAACATGGATAGACAGAACGTCTCCGAATGGCTGCAAAATTGCAAGCCAACTCGCAAGACGTCTCTCGGCGCAGAGATGGATGTTGACGTTGACGTCGCTCCTAGCAGGTCTGGGGCCACACAAGGTCAGATCCATCTTCACCTGCCGCCGGCGAGCATAATGAGTACCTCAATGACTAACAACACCAGATCTGCGCAGCCAAAGATCGCCTTTCAATTTTTCATGGCCCATAAAGTATTGCTGGATCCACATGTCTTTCTGCAGCTTATAACGAGATACTCGAACAAGGAGATCTTGGCTTGGGCCAACGAAGAGCTCCAACGTCCTATACTTAACGAGAAACAGCTCAAGGAACTGTCACAGACGGCCATCAGCGACGTGGCACACACCATCGACAACGGTGAGGAGATGTTGAGGAATACTATTCAGATCGCCCGTCAACACCACCGACTTCACTGCTACCACAACAATACGAACAGTCATCACCAGCGTCGCAAGGGTACTGGTCTTGTCTCCCAGGACATGGAGTCTTGGTACAGTCGTATCAGTAACGCAGTTGAATCAGACGTCAAAGAGAAGAAGAAGTGGTCGCAAGCTTATGGAGGCTCTGCGACTTCGCTTGGTAAGATTCTCGGAGACCTCATGTACGATCCTTCCTTCACGTACCGCAGCCTCCAGGAGATCCCCGATCGGGTTGTGCTAGAGTACTGCATCAGCCACAGTTATGAGCATGTCGCAGACAAGATCAACCTCAATAATGTACGCTCTGAGATCAGGCCCCAGGACGTCGCCTACCGCGTCAAGATGGTGCTGCACGACACTGCGGTCTGGGACATCGCTATTACGACAACGCAGACCAGTACGAAGGAGAAGATTCTCCCCACGATCCAGCTTCTTCCGCATGTCGTGGCTCCTCCATCCGTGGTTCGTATCCAAGCCCCTGGGCCCCCTACTGCGGACGACTACTTCAAGAAATGTGCGAACTGCCTTGACATTGGCGCCACGTCTTGCCTTACCAAAAGAGTTCATGGCAAGAATTCGAGCCGAAAGCCTGGACAGCAATGTACCAAATGCAGGACTCTAAAAGTAGAGTGCACTGACAGACTGAAACGTGTCAAGGTAGCTATCCCATATGTGCCGACCCGGGCTCCGTGTACTCGATGCGCACAAGAGGGCTTCCGCTGCGTACTTAGCAGCTCCTCAAAGTGCTGCGAAGGTTGCGCGTGGGAGTTGAACCAAGGCAACAGGGTCCTGTGTTCGTACATCTTCGACGAGTACCGTCAGCGCCAGTCGACAGGAGGCCACAAGCGCGAGACAATCAAGCAAGGAGCCTGTGACGACTCCGCGAGCAAGACAATGCGCCAACAAATCTTCAGGCTTCTGGATTGCACCGGGGATGCCCCATACAACACCACGCCGGATGAGGCGGTCAGCTACTCGAAGTTCAAGGAGGGCGAGCTGTGGCGAGTGATCGCAAGTCTTTCCCAGACTACCAGCGAAGCACAAAACCTGATGACTGAGATTGCTGCGTCTGAGTCCGCCTCGCAATGCCCGCAGATCATTATTGATGACGACTCTGACAAGGAGACCGTGAAAGCTCCAGTGGACTTTGACGAGGATAACTGTTCGGAGCCTGACGATCACTATGACAGTATGTGTGACAGTTTCGTCGACGAGGTGATGTTCGAATAGATGGAGCACCACGGCTGAGGGCTGGTCCCCAATTGTGTGCCTATCAGAATACGTTCGGACTTAGAAGTAAGGTATAGTATGAAGGTAAGTATGATCGGCAGAGTGCAGGGCGCTACAAATGCATCGAATAATGAGACAGGAACAAGTTGAAAGACTCTTACAGAGTGACAGAAACACGCATGTCCGGCACAGCAAACGTTTGTATGCATGCACGCACGTCGGCAATCCAATCTGAGACTCGCATTTCTTTGACAGCTAACCAAACATATCATGCAGGTCTGGAACAATGCAGCTTGTACTTCCAGCCCTCTTGACAAGTCCCATACCTTACAGGTATCCTCCCATTTCTCATCCAAGCTTCACTCATCATCTCTTTCTCACATACCTACCGTTGCAGCTTCTTTGAGAGCATCCTTACTCTCAGAACCATCATACAGTCTTTGTTCGCCTTCAACCTCCACCTGCATCGAGCAAGAAAATGGAGTCCACAGACCCCGACGATGCTTCCGATTCCGGCGACGATATGTCAGCCGGCGCTCGGCTCATGCGATACAACGTTTCCGACGGACCTCGTCTGGATTGTCAGTCTTTCGACTCGGGATCGCGCCGTCGCAGCTCCAACTTGGGGCAACTTCAAAGGGCGACAAACGACCCACTGGTGCAACATCGTCCGCGAGATGGGCCCCAGGAATGGTTCTCAGACCTCGGTCGCTTCCACAAGCATGACATTGTGCTTTCTCGAGGTCTCATCGAGCTAGAAGTCGACGCCGTTCAACATATCGCTGGCCGTCGATCCAATCGAAAGGTCATGCTGAAGATCTCGACGTCCCGTCCACAAGCTCGTCTCAACAGCAAAGGCCTTACCTGGCGTATCGCAAGCATCCCCAAGGATCGAGTAAAGTCGCGAGGCGTTACGAAGCGGGAATCGATGCGAACGATTCATGTCATACAGTCAGCAAACCGAGCGGCGTCGAAACAAGCAACATGGAGTCTGCCACAGCCACCAGCACCGAGGCCTACCGAGTACTGGACAGTGCAGACGAGGGCATCGGAATCAAGCCGATTAACACCGCCCCACAAAGACCGCATGTCGATTGCGCCCGCCACATTCACTTTGTTCGCAACACCACAACGGCATTGTGAACTGCTGGACTGTAACTTCAAGACCGTGATGATGCCAGTCACTCTCTCCGGCAACGCCATTGTGCAATCACGTCGCTCACACAACACCTCTGTTCACACGACACTCCATTTCTAAGTCTTTATATATGATTTCGCCCTCTACTCGTCTCTGTTTTCTCTCGCCAGAAACACCAAACAGCAACAAAGCCCTCACGATGCGTATGAAGTACACATCCACCGCCTCCGACGGCACGTCGGTCACCCACTACACCTGTGAGGGTGCTGGAGCCCCAACATCGAAAACCTACCAAGACTCCGAGCAACACCTCTTCGCCTTCCCGGCCTTGCTCGTCGGCAAGAACCTCTTGAAGGTCGCCGAGACGCGTTCGAACAAGAACATCTCAGACGAAGTCACCGCTGCTCAGAAGGGCCCTGTCACGGCCACCTCGTACCTGAGTGGTGCGGCTGTTGGCGGTAGGATCAGAGCAGCCCTGAAGGTTCGCGCAGCAGATGCCGGGATCACTCTTCAAGACGCGCAGGAGGCCTTGGCCGCCATTCGTCAGGCTAATGGGATCCGCGTGCTCAAGACCGGTCTCAAGAGGACCGGCAAGAAGCAGAAGGTAGCCGTCGCTGCCGAGGGAACTTCCGTCCAGGAAGATGCCTCGGACTCGGAGCTCAGTGAGCCCGAAACTGATAACGAGCAGTAAGGTGCCTTCCTAACAAATGTCACTACACAGGGCCCTCGAAACTTAGAGGCACATCTTCGGAGCGCACTCGAGACCAGGAGGGCTCTGTAACTCATCGGCGTTTTCTTTTGTGATCCGGCTTTAGCCGTTGTTAGGTACGTCAAGTATTCAATCCTGCTTTTGCAGAAAAACTCTCTTCCATGATACACATTCTCATTCTCATTCATAATCCACCGTTACGTGTTCTAATTGGTACAGCCACCAGCAACAAACTCCGTACAGTATTGGACAGTGAAGACGATGACAACGACATGGAGCCTGCCGGTCATCTTCACTTCTGTGACTTCAAGACCATGGCATTGCTGGCTGCCTCCCTGGACAAAGCGACACTACAACCAAGCCATTCACATAACACTCTGTTCGCAAGACCTCCTTCAACAATGCCGTTATACAACCACGCCGTTCACATAACACCTCTTCACACGACACTCCATTTCGAAGTCTTTATATACGATTTCGCCCTCTGCTTGTTTCTGCTTTCTCTCTCGTCAGAAACACCAACCAGCAACACCAACTAGCAAAGAAATCATCACAATGGTCTCCAATAAGCATCTCTTCGCCCACCCAGCCGAGCTCAGAGGCCCGAAACTGCTCAAGGTCGCGGAAACCCGCTCCAACCTGCAGATCTCGAACTGTGTCGCCGAAGCTGCCGCGGCTGCGAAGCCCGCTGTCGCCAACCCTACTCTCCTGTCTGGCGCTGCGGTGGCTAGCAGGCTCCTTACCGCTCTCAAGAACCGCGCTTCCGAGACTGGGAAAACTCTTCGCGAAGTCCAAACCGACTTTGCGGCCGTCAGAAAGGCGCATGGCATCAAAGTCCTTGTCCCTGGGTACACCAGAGTCAGTGCCAAGACCAAGTCAGTCGCCGCCAGGACCACGTCAAGCGTCCAGGTGGCTGCGAGATCGGACGAGGCGATCATGGAGAGTGTCGAGAAGCAAGATGTCTCTAGCTCGGACGCTGAGATGAGCGAGTCCGAGAGTGACGACGAGCAGTAGGATGCTGCTACCCCGGGTCCTCTTCCCCAAGAACGACATTTGAGCGTTGCAGCGCAGGGTATGGCTGCTTTCCCTTTGTAAGTCGGCCTTAGAGCCGCTATCGTTAGGTACGTCAGAAACCAAATCTTGCTTTTGCAAACAATAAAATTCCCATGATACACATTCTCACTCGTCATCCGCAGTCTTGTTTCCTCATACCTATATATCTGATTGATCAACAGTGGTGTGGTCTCGTCCATGCAAACTTGGAGGAAGATGTGTCTCCACCAACCACGAGCAGCCACCTTCACACAATGCCCTGATACTCTTTGTTCTCGAACGCTACGACGCCAGATCTTTACCTCGAACAAAGCGAGATCGTGGCGTTGACTTCGAAAGCCGGACGAGCCAATCGTAACGCGCTAGTGAACTCGGAAGTGAATTGGTTCTCCGAATTTGAGCCCTTCACGGTTGCGAGCCACGCTCTCGCGATCAAGTCACAATACCGTTGTTCCAACAAAGAACGACGACGACCCCTTCGCAAGCCCATTCAAAACGCTCTGGCAAATTCGGAAGTGAATGTGTCGGCCACATTCGAGTCCTTTAGAGTTGCGGATAATGGACTGGCAGTGAAGTCACAGGCTCTGTCCATGTCGTCTCCGCTCGTCACCGCGATCTGTTCGTTCGGGATCAAGAACAAAAACTTGCATCGTTGGGTCGAAAATTCACGGTGCCTTCGTGAATCCGTCAGTGAATGGGTTTGTTCGGGCCTGAGGCCTTCCTGGGTGCGAAAGTTAGGCAATGTCAATGAAGTTAGATGCGTCGTCTGACCCCCTTCACGAAAAGCACAACACCGCGCCATTGTGTCTGACCAAGAACAACAGCTTGCCTCCTCGACCATTCACAACGCCTTCGCCGATCCGCCAGTCAATGAATTATCGAAGTTGAGTCCCTTCACTACTGCAAAAGCCCCAGGCAACCGCAGCTAAGGCGCAAAGGTGATTGGCATAGTATCACTGGTCGGTAGAAGTGAACGTAACACGACACACCAAGACGACACCCCAGCCCAGACACAAAAGCAAATCCTCTCCTTCTGGAAATCGGTCTTTCTCCAAGCAACATCCGACCGAAGTTAGAGGCCTAAGATCAAAGACCAAAGACCAAAGAATTCACCCTTAAACCCAACCTTCTCCAATCGAAGCCAGAACTCCAGAAACTCGATCAACATGGCCGGCATCCAACCCTCTGGAGACGCCGCTCCGCCTGGAGGCTGGACAGCCTTCAACAGTGCCAGCATGGCCACCGGGCACCATGGCTCCGCCGTAACCGGACAACCCTTCCACACTTCTCTGGCAACCGCGCTCGCCAACACCCCAGCGCCTTCAGCGGGGATCTCGCCTGCTCAGGCGGCCCAAGACTAGACCCTGTTCTATGACCCAGCCAAGATCGCCGGCCAAGTTCTCCTCGACCTTGCGACCAGATATTCGACCAACGACATCACCAAGAATATCAACGCTGCCGCCGGCAGCCAGGTGATCAGCGAGCGTGCCATGTTCCGGCGCCTCAACGCCGCCATCGATTACCAGGCGGAGAACACGGGCAGGACTGCCAGCGAAGTCAAAGCGGACTTGGACGCGGCTAGGAAAGCAGTCGGTATCAGAGTCCGTCCGGATGGCACTGGCCTTCAAACCGTCGCTACCCATAACGCCCAGGAACGCACCGGCAAGACTACGCAAGGAGACAGTGATGCTAGATCCGAAGAAGACGTCGCTGCATCGCCTGCTCCTGTTCCTCCGCCCTCGGGACCAAGTGCTCAGCTCCCGGACAGCATGGGCTCTGGTGGTTCCGTCGTCAACACACAACCTTCTAACAAGACTGCACCAGCTGCGGCGGCCACCAACATCCAGGCCACCACGATCGCGCCAAACCTCGTCGCGAACGTCCAGCCAGCCAACACCATCGCGGCACAAGATCTAATCGCCTTCGCGAACCCCAACCAGCTCACCGGCGACAGGCTCCTGAACATCGCCACCAGGCATTCCACGGACGATATCATCAAGCAAGTCATCGGGGTTGCCGGAAAGGCTGTCATGGCCAATAGCGCCATCTCCAGTCGCCTGACCAGAGCCATCAGGGACTATGCCGCGAGAGCCGGACTGAGTGTGGATCAAGTAAAGGCCGACTTGATAGCTGCGAGGAGAGCCGCCGGTGTTTGGGATACGAAGGTCAACGCGTCTCAGGCTACCACGTCCCAAGCAGCCAACGAAGGCCACACGGGCAACACCACGGAGGACGAGAGCGACGACGCCGAAACTCAAGACGTCGCCGCCGCACCGCCTGCCTTCGCAGCTGCAGTCGCAGCTGCTACCGCCGCCATAAACCCCACAGCCACCGATCAGCAGCTCTTCGCCAACCTCGATCACCTGTTCGGAAACACTCTCCTAACCCTCGCAGAGAGATTCACCAACCAAGAGATCTCGAGGCACATTGGCACGAAGGCCGGCACTAACACGCCCACTCTCAGCAAAAGGGGTGTTGCTAACAGGATCAACGCGGCTCTGAAGACTCGGACCGTCGGGACCAGGGATACTCTCGACCAGCTGAAGGACAACTTCAGAGCTACCAGGGCTGCCAACGGTGTGAAAACGTGGGCGCCGATGGGCGGCAAAAAGAACAGGGTAGAGCCAGCTCCGCAAGCTGTTGTAGCTACCACCCCGACCGCCCCGATCGCCACTCTTGCCGAGGCTGTCCAGCAAACCATAGACGCCGAGATGGCTGTTGCAGTCACTGAGACTTCCGCCGCTGCTGTCCAGGAGGGTATGGATGTTGAGATGACCGGTGTAAGTACGGAGGCTCCCGTCGTTGCTGCCCAGCAGGCCATAGACACCGAGATGGCCAACGTGACCACCGTTGCCTCTAACGTGGGCACGGAGTCCAAGGACGTCGAGATGTTCGAAGTACAAGAATATTGCCAGGATCACTGTCGTCAATGTTAGCGATACCGCTGCCTGGCGAAGGTGGCGATGATGGAAGCCTACAATGTAGTATAGTTAGTTCCCGACCGATAGCGATCGCGTCGTTAGATCCATAGTATACAGACAACAATGCCTTGAAATCTATCCGCCAGTGAATATGTTGTCCCAGTTCGAGAGCCCTTTACGGCTACCCAATTCCTACCTAGTCAATCAACATCGAACGGATTCGAATAATGCACCTACCGTATCCAGCCTCGTCACCGAGGCCGTAAACGCAATGGTATTGTGTCAGCCGAGTTTGAGCCCTTCAAGGCACACCCGATCGATACCTCGTCAATCAATCAACATCGAAAGAAATCGATTAGTGCATCTACCGTATCCATCCTCCTCACCGAATCCATAGACACAATGGCATTGTTATTTTGCGAGTTTCGAGCCCTTCAAGGCTACTACTACCCGATCGATCGATACCTAGTCGACATCGACGTAATCGAATGCACTCTTCACCGAATTCCATAAACACAATGGCGTTGTATCCGACCAAGAACAACAACAACAACATGTTGCCTCTAGTGCAAGCAAGCCCCATTCCATCATCCAACAATGCCGTAGTCTATTCGCCAGTCAGTCAACAGATTGTCCAAGTTCGAATCCCTTTCACTGTTGCGAGGTTTCCAGGCAGAAGTGTATCACTGGTAAGTGAAGTGAAGGTGAACGACAACAACGACGACACCCCCAGCGCAGATACAAAAGCGATTTCCCTCCCTCTTGGAAATTGATCTTCCTCTCAGCAAGCAACTGACGACCAGCAGAGTCCATCCATCCACTCAAGAAGACAGTGGATACCCGAACTCTGACCCCAAACCCCCGAAACACCACCACCGCCATGGAAGCATTCCAGCGCTCGTCCAACGCCATCCAGACCAAAGCCTCCCTCCCCCTCAGCAACCTCCCCGTGAACACAGGCAGCTCTCCCCTGAGTGCAAACCTCTCCAACCCGATTCCTCGGACCAACACCCCAACGACGGTGGTAGCCAGTGCCACCATGACACCCCAAGACACAGCCGCCTTCGCCCACCCCGCCCAACTCAACGGCGAGACGACCCTCAGCATCGCGACCCGGTACTCCACAACCGACATCGTCGCCCACGTCAACAGCGCCGCCGGCAAGGAGATCATGACGCATGGGATCGCCAGCTACCGCCTGCAGCGCGCCGTCAAATCATACGCCGCCAAATCGGGCCAGACGGTGGAGCAGGTTAGGGTGCAGCTGGTGGAGGCCAGGAAGAATGCCGGCGTCAAGTGCAAGGTCGCGAGCAGCAAGGCCGATGACAACGACAAGAACACCGAGATCGACGAGCAGCACACCGGCGACACGACCGAGGACGAGGTCGAGAGCGAGTCCGACGATGCCTTCGCGCCGCCTGCGTTCACCTCGATGCCATCAACCCCGCCAACCGCCAGCGACGCATTCCTCTTCTCAAACCCCGAGCGCCTCGCCGGCGAGACCCTCCTCGCCCTCGCGGCGAAATACACCAACATCGAAATTTCCAAGAACGTTGCTTCGGCGAAGAAGGGCGGGATCAAACAGAAGACCCTGAGCCAGGGCACCGTGTCCTGTAGAATCACCGCGGCGCTCAAAGCCCGGGCTAAGGCGACCAGCATCACGATCGAGCAAGCCCGGGCCAACCTGCACGCAGCGAGGGAAAGCATCAACGTCAGGGTCAGGGCCGCCGATGGCACCAGGAGGAACCCCAGCAGGAAGCCGGTCGTGTCGAAGAGGAAGGCAGAGTCGGCGCCGCAAGGAGCTGATGGATCTGCCGAGTCGAGCAGCAAGAAGAGCAAGGTAGAGCCAGCGCCGCAAGCTGCTGTAGCTACCACTACCACTTCATCAGAGGGCGCAGATGCCGAGATGACCGACGCCAGCAGTGGGGACTCGCAGGAAGGCTATTCGGCAGACGAAGTTGACGCCGCGAACGCCCTGGTGCTTCTCTTCCGGACTCCTCCGCCCTCTCCGCCTTCTCCGCCTTCGCAAGAGGTCCTGGATGCCGCTTCCATCCTCATGGACATGCACAGGGATGACGGTGCAGAGACTACTGACGACGAGGTGAGCGACACTGAGATGGACGATGCGCAAAAGGCGGATTTCATGGCGGATTTCCAGGCCCGGTGGCGCCCGGAGACCCAGGTGTAGAGGGCTGGTGAGAGATTGCTGACGAGAGAAGTTGTTGACGAGAGAAGATTAGAGATGATACCCTTTCCCTTGGGATAGTTAACGCATTTTTATCGCGGAGTTAAAGAATGAAGAATGAAAGAGAAAATCGAAACACATTACCAAATCCCATCTTGAGTCCATTTGTAGTGCTCAGCGCGTCCACGTTGATTGTACTGAAGTATTTGTAAGTTGTCATTTCCTATAGTCATTGCAAACGTTACCGAACCAAGCATTTCCGCTAGATCCCCATAGTATCACACCACCATTCGCGACGCTCGTGGCTGTTTCACGAGCTAGTCAACGAACTGCCTCGTCATGAACTTCCGGTGTCCGCGGTTGACCAAAGTCCAACCGCAAACCTCTGAAGGCAGGAGCTCAAACAGCTCCCAGCGCGGATCGCTGCCGCCTCCAATAACGTAGATCACCGCTCCTTGGTCGTCGGTGCTGATGTTGCTCATGCCGTGAGGTTTGCTATTTGCTGTAGGCTTTGGCGCGAATGCGATGACGCCCTTTGGGGGTCGGCCAGTGGGGTCAGTTGGTAATGGCATAATGGCGTTCTTCACTCGCTTGCGTGTGCCGTTGGGTGCGACTGTCCAGCTGTGTGAGGGACCACCTTGCCAATGTGGCGGGTCGGTTCCTGTGTAGTATGGTGCTGATGCGACAGAGCGGACGTCTTTCAGCACTCTTGGTGCGAGAGATGAGCTTTTAAAGGCTTGCAAAGCTGAGACGGCTGCTTGCGGACCGGTTGGCGAGGCGGATAGTGGAGGTGGGCGTAGACCGTAGTACTCTTGCACGCTGCCAGAGTAGTTGCCTGCGCCTGCGCTTCGCGGACTTGAGCGGCCAGACATGCCAGATTGAGATTCATGCTCATACATGCCTTCTGAAAGGCGGTGGCTTGCATAGCTCTGGCTTTTGCGATGTTGAGATTTGGGCTCGGGGACTGCCGGCGTCTCGGCCTGAACACCTGCCTTCATGTCGAATACGTGGAGCGTGCCTTTGTCGGAGGTACACGCCAGCCATCTGTTGTCGGGACTGATGGCGAGACTTGTGGTGACTGCGTTGTCAACGCCGCGGCGGAACTCTCCGATCTGATTGAGAGTCGCAGTGTCGAATGCTCTGATCAGCGTGCCCTTTGCAGATGCAGTGGCTAACACACGGCCGTCATCAGAGATAGCGATAGCACGTAGAGTCGAGGCATGGGCCCGAAAGACTCGCTTTGAGCCTGTTGGCAGCGGAATTAGCTGCACTTGGCCAGGTGACTGGGCTGGAAGTGCCAACATGGTGTCGTTCAAGCATCCCAAGCCGAATGTATTGGTTGAGGTAGAGTATAGGTTCTTGACTTTGTTCAGACCTCGCTCAGTCAAGCCGGACTGTTCGATGTCTTCTGAGGGCGACGTTGGTGGCGTGGGCTCTTGTCTGTGGAGTTCCTGGTATTCGTAGAGCAGGGTCCGTTCTGCCAGGATGATAGCAGCATGCGAGCTGGAGAGCTTAACATCGAGTATGCGCTCGTGGAAGTTCACTGTGTTCATCTGGCGGCCTATGGTGGCATCCCAGAAAGAGAGAAGGTTAGGGCTGGCGAAGGGAGCCTTGCCACCACCGACGACAGCAAAGTAACGGTCATCCAGGACTGCGGCAACACCGACTCCTCCTTCCGTTAAAGATGCCGGGCCTTTTCCTTTGCCTTCTGAATCGGATAATGAGGGTTGATATGTGGGCAGACAGTTGTCTATTCTGAAGATGCGACAGCCCTCGGATAAGGCGGCGATGAATCTGTTCCTAGTAGCGGAAAATGCGATGCCCAGAACGACGGCATCATTTGAGCTTTGGATGGCCTGGCGAGTGTTCATCGTGGATGTGGTGTGAGAAGAGAAGTAGACAAAGATGGGGTCAAGGCTGGATCGACATGTCGGGTTGCAGTTCGCAGTTTGACCAGTAAATGAGGACAAATCAGAAGAGTCGGACTGGGAGTGGAATGAGAGATAGGAGTAGTGAAAATGTCGAGGTGGTGAAAAGTAGGAAGAGTGTGTCGCGGTCGTTGTCGTCACATGGGTGGTTTAAGATACATGTAGGTCACCCACCAGCGCTCCCGATGAGGATTAGCGGCGGCACCTTCCCCAAACTCCAAAAGTGCTATGGAGGCCCGTGCCTGACCCCTTGAGACCGCTGGCGCGCTTGCCTTGGCCTCCGCCCTGAAGCTCGACCAAGGACCTTGCCTTACATTCAGATCCATTGCTAAACCAACACAACACAATTCCAACCTCACTTCATCCACCACACCTCCTCCCCCCCCCCCAACGCCGACCTCGCTCACGGCCATTCATCCACCAGACACTCTGTCATTCGCTTAGCCTGCACCGCCGGCCGAGCACGTAGCCACCGCCAAAACGTTCGCCAGCACTCCTCCACCCAGGTATCCAACGCCTAACACAATGTCGGCCGCTGGCAGCGCGATCAAGATCCGCCGCAAGAAGAATGTGAAGAAGGGAATCCAGTTCTGCCTCATGGTCTGCGGCGCCTCGGGCACCGGCAGGACAACTTTCGTCAACACCCTCTGCGGCCGCCCCGTGCTCGAGGGCCAGGACGACGACGACCCAACCACTGCCCACATCGAACAGGGCGTGAGCATCAAGCCCGCTACCGTCGAGCTTGAGCTCGATGAGGAGGGAACCCGCGTCAGCTTGACCATTGTCGACACCCCCGGCTTCGGCGATGCCATTGACAACGAGGCCGCCTTTGGCGAGATCAGCTCCTACCTTGAACGCCAGTACGATGACATCCTTGCCGAGGAGAGCAGGATCAAGCGTAACCCGCGTTTCCGCGACAACCGTGTTCACGTCTTGCTTTACTTTGTCCAGCCTACTGGTGAGTCGTCTGGAGGTCGCTGCATACTCTCCATACCCACAATACTGACATATCCATTTCTCAGGCCACGGTCTTCGCGAGCTTGACATTGAGCTCATGCGCCGCCTTTCACCTCGTGTCAACGTCATCCCTGTCATCGGCAAGGCCGACTCTCTCACTCCCCTCGAGCTCGCCGAGAGCAAGAAGCTCATCATGGAGGACATTGAGCACTACCGCATCCCCGTCTACAACTTCCCCTACGACATCGAGGAGGACGATGAGGACACCGTCGAGGAGAACGCCGAGCTCCGTGGCCTGATGCCGTTCGCTATTGTCGGCAGCGAAGAGACCATTGAGCTCGAGGGTCGCACAGTCCGCGCTCGCCAGTACCCCTGGGGTATCGTCGAGGTCGATAACCCTCGCCACTCCGACTTTCTCGCCATCCGCTCAGCTCTTCTGCACTCTCACCTTGCAGACTTGAAGGAAATTACTCACGATTTCTTGTACGAGAACTACCGTACCGAGAAGCTTAGTAAGAGCGTGAATGACACAACCTCGGGCGGTGACAACTCGGAGTCGCTCGACCCGCAGTCGCTCGCATCCCAGTCCGTCCGCCTGAAGGAGGAGCAACTGCGCCGCGAGGAGGAGAAGCTGCGCGAGATTGAGATCAAGGTGCAGCGCGAGATCGAGCAGAAGCGCCAGGAGCTCCTGGCACGCGAGAGCCAGCTCAAGGAGCTCGAGAGCAGAATGACTCGCGAGCCCTCGTCGATGCTGGACGACGACCACGAGACTCAGGCAGGCGCTTAAGCGGCTTTGGCAATACCAGCTGAGCCCGAAACCTCCCTGCATCTTACTACTCACTGCATTGTCGTTGCTGCATTGCTGACCTGCCCTTTCCGTCCAGGCGAGCAAGAGGAGCGACGTGACAAAAGCCGCGAGCAACGCGTCGAAGGCGAGCAGCAGCGTGGCCGCGACTGATGTTGCAAGCAGCGTGGAGGTGTACAATGTGGTGGAAGCCAGGCACGGCAGGGTCTTGTCGGGTCAGATTGTTGTACCCGCTTGAGATCGCGGCACTTCCTCCTTTGAGCTTTTTCTCTCTTTCTTGTTGTTCTTTTGAGGTATCTCTTCGGAGCGTCGGTGCAATATGACTCTCCACGGCGGGGAGTGGAGTGGATTGGAGCTTCATACCCAGAATCTGTGTCGTGTAATGCTTGTAACCCTAGTCAGTAGTTGAGTCTTGAGCTGGCGGGAAATAATACTTCATCTCTTCTTGTTACTTTTGAAATGGTATTTGCTTGGCCGTATCTCAGGTTTTGTTTCAATGCTCGCTGCGAATCACTTGAAGATAGTGACGGCAAAAGCTTATTTTGAACATTCTCTAAACAGATTTACAGCTTCATATATACGCTCAGATAGAAAGAACCAACGCCCTAAAACCAGCAGCGAGTCTCTCAAAGCAACCCCCTCACAACTTCGCCTTCAACTCCCTCTCATAACCCCCCGCAAACCCACCCCCAATAGCCCCGACAACCTCATCCACCTGCCTCAACAACCACTCGCTCCCCTCATCGCTCGCCAACCACTCCGCCCCCTCAACCTCCTCCTTGGCCGCAGCCACAGCCGCTTCCTCCCCCTCAACCGCCTTCCGCAGCCCAAACACATGGCTCAGAACCTGCGGCCCAACGCCCGTCTGCGCCCTCAAACACGCAACCGCCACAACGCTCGTCAGCACGCGGCCCACATTCGCTCCCAAAGGCGCGCTCTGCCCGGGGTCCGAAAACAGCGCTCCGTACTCGCTTTCCACGATATGGACGGGTAAGTCTGGGTGCGAGGAGGCGAGTTTCTTGATTAGTTTGGAGCTGAAGGGAGCATAGATGGAGTTCCAGAGGCCGTGGCCGCGGTCCAGCACGTCGTCGATGTTGGAGCGGGCGAGTTTGCGGCGGGGTTGGCGCTCGGCTAGACGGGTTTGGATGGATGCGGGCAGGCCGTCGCGGAAGGCGTTTAGGCAGTTTATTGTGCGCGGGACGCCGTTGAAGCCGATGCATTTGAGGCCGACTTCGCGCATTAGTTCGGCGGTGTAGAGCGGGTGGTCCGAAGGATCAGAGATGGTGGAGGAGGAGGAGGAGGAGGTGGTGGTGGGCGGGGTTGAGGAGGCGAGGGCGTAGAGTTTGAGGAGGGACTCGGGGGAGTTGAGGGTCATTGTTGCTGCTGTCTGGATATGTTGTTAGCTGTGTTTCGTGGTTTCATGGTTTCGTGAGTGGCGAGTGTCAGGTTTTGGGGGGTCTTACGGAAGCGCACAACCACGCCGGCAGTCCGACGTTCTTCGTCTTTGCATCGCTGGCGATTTTCTCGTAGATGGAGGTTAGGTTCTTTGGTGCCGGGGTCGTGTGAGGTCTGACGTGCGCGGCATTGATAAGAGTCTTGAGGGACTCGGAGAGTTTGGACATTGCTGTGGTGCTGTTAAGCTTTGTGAAGTTGACCAGATGTTGTTGACAAAGAGGGTATGTTCTCGTAGCTTTTGCGCTCCGCGTATGTTGAGATTCGTAAGAGTATATTGTAGTTCAGCAGTGATAGTGACGTTGGAGCAGCAGCATCAACAAAACGTGAGGTCAATTCATTCGCCGAGGTTTGGACGTGATGCCGTTGCCGGAGTTAGGCGGCCGTTGTGCGGAAGTCGGCCCAGGCGGCCTCTTAATTGTCCGTCTTGTTGTATTTCTTCATTCTGGCCAAGGAATACATGAAGGAATGCACCAACAGATAGTGCCAAGTGTGAATACGAAGAAAACGGAGTAGCGAATGTAAAAATAATTTCTAAGACGGAAAAAAAAGGATATGTTCATTTTTAAATTCTGGGTAAAGGTAGGTAATGCAATTTGTACAACTCCAAGCAAGAAATCAATCTCAAGAGTGAGGTTGCTAACCAAGGAAACATCTACTCCATAGCACCCAACTCCTCGGCAACATTGAACTTGGCATCCGTCTTCTCCTTGATCTCATCAACAGTAACACCGGGAGCCAGCTCAGTCAGGGTCAACTCGCCCTTGACGCGGTCGACCTGGAAGACGGCGAGGTCAGTGATGATGGTGCTGACGCAGCGGGCGCCCGTCAGCGGCAGCGTGCAGTTCTGCACGATCTTGCTCACGCCGTACTTGTCGACGTGGTCGGTCGTGACGACGATCTTGGTGGCGTCCGGGTTCGAGACGAGGTCCATGGCGCCGCCCATGCCTTTGAAGACCTGTGTTGAAATTTGATTAGTAACTGGTACTTTTTAAATGATAGGGGACTATTGGGGAACGGGATGTTCTGGACTTACCTTGCCGGGAATCATGTAGTTGGCAAGATCACCGTTGGCGCCAACTTGCAGAGCTCCAAGGATGGAAACGTCAACGTGGCCGCCGCGGATCATGGCGAAACTCTCGGAGCTGTCGAAGACGCTGGCGCCCTTGACGAGAGTGACGGTCTCCTTGCCGGCGTTGATGATGTCGCCGTCGAGCTCAGCCTCGGTGGGGTAAGCTCCCATGCCGAGAATACCGTTCTCACTCTGGATCCAGACCTTGCGGTCTTCAGGCAAGAAAGACGGGGCGAGAGTGGGCATGCCGACGCCGAGGTTCACGTAGAAGCCCTCGTGGAGCTCCTTGGCGGCGCGCTTGGCGATGCGGTCACGGCGGGCGGCGGCGGGCGACTTGTCCTTGGAGGCTTCGGAGGTGGGTGGCTGGCGCAGATTCTTGGACTCGATGATCTTGTCGTCGGTGGCCTTGACGATGCGGTCGACGTAAATTCCGGGCAGGTGGATGTCATCCGGCCCGATGGTGCCGGAGCGAACGATGTTTTCGGCTTCGACGATGGTGACTTTGGCGGCTTTTGCCATCATCGGGGCGAAGTTCTTAGTCGTGTAGCGGAAGCGGACGTTGCCGTCCTCGTCGACGGTGTGGGCGCGCAGGATGGCGACGTCGCCCTTGATGGCGCGCTCCATGTTGTAGACGCGGCCGTCGAAGATGCGGGTTTCTCTGGGCTCGGCGGCCTCGATGACCACGCCCTTGTTGAGCCTGATGGGAATTTGGCCGCTCTGGATGAAAGTGTTGACGCCGGTGGGAGTGTAGAAAGCAGGGATGCCGGCGCCGCCGCAGCGGAGCTTCTCAGCGATGGTGCCTTGGGGTGTGAGTTCGATGCCGATTTTGCCGTTGAGATACATGCTTTCGAGAGTCTTGTTGCCGCCGAGGAAACTGCAGATGGCGCGGCTGATCTGGCCAGATTCAATCAGAGGCGAGAGACCGCCGCCGATGGATGTGCCGGCATTGTTGGAGACGGCTGTGAGAGAGTGGAGGCTTTCCTTGCCCCTACGTGCCAGGGCACCGATAAGAGTCTCTGCGGTACCGCAAAGCCCAAAACCAGCGGAGAGGATGGTAGAGCCGGACTTGATGTCCGCGACAGCCTCGTCGGCGGAGTTGAAGACTTTTGAGCCGCCACGCTTCTTCGCGGGCGCACTGCTGGGAGCCTCACGGAGGAGAACTGAGCTGGACTGGAATGTTCGCTTTTGGCAGACATGGTCCTTTACGCGCCACGCTGCGCGAGGAGCCACGCGGACTTGGACTTGGACGCCATTGCTCAGGGCGGAGCTGAAGGAGCGTGCGAACTCCATTCTGTCGAATCAACCTGATCACCTCTGGGCCAGATGTGAGGTCTGGGGAGATTCTGGGGGAGAGAGAGAGGAACTAGAATGAAGTCGTAAACAGCTCGGCCACTTGAGCCGATGAGCGCCTGTTGATCTCATTGCCGGCTCGGAAGCACAGCCGGCTACTGACTTCTGGAGAGTGGGTACGGCTAAGGTGGCTTACAGTACTGTCAAGCGAGGTGTATATGGACAGTGCGCTGAAGCCTATTTGTCGCTATTTTATTGGCCGGTGGTGCTGCGGTGATGTTAACATGCCAATTGGGTGACGATAGTTAAGGTTCGGCGCACTGTCCATATACACCTCGCTTGACAGTACTGTAAGATAGCGGGCGCGGGGCAAGTCTGGGACCGTCCTTGGTCTGGGACTTGGGCTCGGCATTTGGGGTGTGTTTCGATTGCTTGATCCGTGAAGACAGCATCTTGCTTCGACGTGTATCTACATTCGACATATCGATCGCCCTTTTTCATTAGAACAAGGAGAATGTGATCTGGTCTCTTCACGGCGAACGACGAGTTTCCTTCGAGCCCCGAAGGGATGCCGTCGGATGTGTCAAGAAACAGCCAAGTTGATGGCGCTGTCCAGGCGATCGGAAATGCGGAGTTGGACTTTTCTTCATCCGCTCTTCTCCGTGCTGAGACGACCGTCCTACTGCTCGAGCCAGCATCTCATCTCATCGCCATGATATTTGTCCCAATGGCGAGGTACTGACACGTAAATGAGTCTCATCCGTCGCTGTAGATAGGTCATCTGCGTGTGATACATGATCTCATGCGATGTAGGCTCAGAATCACTGCGACGGCGAGACATACAGCAAGTATGCAGCGACATTCCACCACCCACATCTTCCGAAACCATTGGAACTCTGCTTCATTGCTGACATCTGAACTCAACTTCCTTCGCGCTGTTGAAAGTAAAGTGAAGTCGAACTTGTCTTGGCGCGACGCTGCTGCCTAAGACGTGACTGCCACCTTCAAAGACACAACGAGCGACTACAAGTTCGCACCAACCAATTTGATTCTATGCTCCAACACCACCACAACAGCACCACAGTAACACCGCCCGACCAACGCATCCTTAAACAACACCAAGCAAACTCCGACCATGAGCGCCAGCAAGCGTACGAAGCGGCCCGCCGTCCTCGACGCGCCCACCGTGCTCACCAGCAAGCGCAAGCGCACAACTGTCTCTTATGCCGAAGTCGTGAATGACCCCGATCCCACGAGCGGCGATGAAGACCCGAAGCCGGTAGAGGAGGTCATTACGATTGACAGTGATGAGGACGAAGATTTAGACTTCAGCGTCAGTCGCAAGGTATGTTACTCGCTCAAGCATCAAGCTCGCATGCATCACTGACTTGACCCAAAAGACCACGAAAGCGCCACCCAAGAAAAAGGCCAAAAAGGAGGCCAAGAAGGCCGCAAAGCCGAAGAAGCCAAAAAAGCAGAAGGTCTTCCACTTCCTGGATCTGCCGCCGGAGCTTCGCGACATGATCTACGAGATGGCCCTGGTCGATCCCAAGGACGTGTACATTTCGATCACCACCAGAGGCGGCTTGCGTCAAATGCCTTACCGCGCTCGAGTGTACCCCCACCTTCTGACAAAGTTTCGTCCCGCCTTGCTCGCCGTCAACAAGCAGATCAACTCAGAAGCGATCAACTATCTGTACGGCCACAAGTTCACCTTCGGAAACTCTGCTGCGCTCATGGGTTTCCTGTTCATGATTGGTCAACGCAACCAGCAGCGCCTCAATGTTGTCAGGATCGACAGCTGGGGCTCGACTCGAGGCGCAAAAAAGGTCGCGAACCACAGCGGTCTGACCATGCTCGCTGGCGCTACCAACCTCAAGTCGTTTGAGATTGGCGGTTGGCAGGATAATTATGGCCCAGCTGACAAGGCCAAAATGTTCTTCAACGTCGCCCACAACTTCATTCAGGCGTTTGGCATCGCCAACGGTGCCAAAGATGCTGCTGTCGACATCATCAAGCTGGAATTTCCGTACTCAACCAAAGACGACATCAAGGTGGAGAACCACAAAGCTTTCTTGAAGCGGCTCCGCGTCTTTGCGAATACCTTCTAGGGTGGGCACCAACCCATAACGATCGAGCTATGAATCTTTGCACGGCAGTGGAAAGTGGACAGGATGAAGAAGCAACGGATTGCGCAAGCTGCGTGAATGAGACATACAGCGGATATGTGATGTTCAAGTCACGTCTACGAGAGCATAATTCTTTCCCAGCGAGATTAACTAGCATACAGTGGCCTCATAGCCCCCCAAAACCACAACACCATAACCCCATCCCACCTCCCAACCTCCCCGCCTCCCAAAGTCTCACTCCTCCTTCAACCCCTTTACAGTCCTCTTCAGCGTCTTCGCCATGCTCAACTCCTTCTCCCCCGTCCTGTCCTTCGACTTTTCAGTCAAGCCATAAGCCTCCCTGCGCTCATCATGACTAGCCTTCTGCGCCACCTTCTTCGCCTTAGCCTTCTCCTTGGCTGCGGCGACTTTCTCTTTGACGGCTTTGACGGGCGCGTTGGCGGTTTTCTTCTCGACGCCCTTGGGTGCACCTTCGCGGGCGGTTTTCTTCGCGCCGCCGCCGGGTTTCTTCGCGCTGCCGCCGGGGCGAGAGCCGCCTGCTCCTCGGCCGCCGCCGCCGCCGCTTGCTCCTCCTGCTGCGGGCATGGTTGTTGGGGTTGGAAGGGGAGGGGTTGGTGTTGGTGGGTTGGGTGGTTGCTCTGTTGTTGATGACGATGGTTTTAGGTTGTAAGGTAGGAGCTTACTTTCATGAAGATTAGCGTTTGCTTGCTCGCTCTCTATGCCTTTACTCTGTTCTTTGTTCATTCATGCACAAATGGTTGCCGTATCCGGCAGGATTGCGTTGAACTATTTGGCGGTTTGGGACAAAGGACTGTGTTCCCGTTGGAGTTGACCACCTGACGAAATGACGAGTCGAGAAGTGAAGGGATTTCTCTTACACCCAATATAAATGTAAGTAATATGCATAGCCACGACCATCCTCGTATGTTGTACGGCTTTGCTTTGATGTGGTATCGATTGGTTGGTCGGACGGGCTTACTTCAAGGATACAACTTTATCTTGCAAACATGATCTCAGTTGATTATGCGGTGTAAACTCATGTCCATCACAATGATGAACATGAGCTCCTGTTGTCGTTGTCGTATTACAACTCGCTGGTCTAGAACGTAGGAATGTCGTGCGTTTCGCCTTGGATGAATGTTTACCCGGCCAATTGCAATCCTTGGTTTCCCCAACTTAGGCAACCAGTGGAGCATCCTTCCGAGCATCGATTTCAAAGACCAGAAGCCAAGAGTCCTGGGGTTCGTTAAGCCGATATACGTCGTCGTTGTAGTGGTCAAACAAGTTGATGCAACTACGATGGCTCGTTTTGTGCGTAAGTTGCTACATGTATTGAACGGAATGTACACGGGAGCTAAACGTAAAGCTGCCGTTGCTTTGCATCGCTGCATCTATGCTGCAGCTATTTCAATCAAGTAATCTCAGGACAGGAAAGTAACGTAAGTGTAACCTGATATTCGATTATATAAAAGCATCGGAAGGACAATGGACTCAATCCTTCCAGCGCAGATTACTCCCAGCAGACTCTGGCAGTGTTTAGCCATGGCTCCTCGGGATACCTGTCTCTGCACTCGAGCAGAGTCTTTCATTTGAACCTAGTTTCGTCTGCGCATGCCTTCACTCCTTGACAGCCCGTTCAGCCCATTGATTCATGTACGTGTACTGGTCCCAATTGGCGAGAGCGACGTGGCACCGTTTAATCATGGTGAAGTGGTGGTTGGGTACGGTCTTGCGGTACTCCAATGTCCATCTGTGGGAGGTGTGTTCGGCCGGCCGAAAACGACGAATCGTGGTCTTGAAACTCGAATCTGAGTGATCCTGGAGCTTCTTCTGGAGGTGTTTAAGAGGCACGCGGATGAGCGGCACTTCTTGATGCTGGTTTCGGTAGGCTCCAGAGTCCGGTCCGGTAAGAAGAGATGGGTTTGCGAGCGCCAACGCTCGATCTGAAGCTCTCGTTGGGAGACTTCAAAGCTCTGCCGTGTCCATCCCACTCTTGGAGCTGCTTCCGATCCCAAGCTTGTGGCAGTGTCGAGTTGTATGTTCCTCGGTATGTAGTTGAGTCTCTTGCAAATGCCATGCGCTTCAGAGCGAAGCAGCAGCCTCAATAGCACCAGCACCCTTGAAGGCTCCAGGGCTGGTGATCTCAACACTGACGGGGTATTTCCACTCCATGAATCGTCCCCAACCTATCAGTTGTCAGCCGAATGACCAGGCTTCTTCCTAGGTATCAACATTAAACCTACCCCAGTATGCGCACTTCCTGCCAAAGTATTTGCCGAGGTATGGGACCAGAACCATCGTCAGGAGTAGTTCGATCTGCTGCAAACTTTCATGCCATTCGCGTTCGGCATCTGAGAGTTCTTCCTCTTCACTGGGCGACATGGATGTACCCGAACCGGCATCTGATGAGGGCAGAGAGTCGACTTCATCTTCGGTGCTCGCAGGAGGAATGTTGGCGTATGAGGAGGACGGCTCGGACATGATGGGCTGTTTGCTGGTTTGCTACGCGTTGCTGCGGGTATTGATGGTTGAGCAGAGTGACAGCACGTTGATCACTTTCGGTTGCTGTAATAAATATGTGGAAATAAAGACAAGTATTGCAAGATCAACAACTGCAAGTGAATGTAGCGATCACATGGAAGCCTGGCCCAGCCTATCGGTTACTGACGTCCATCGGCTTACTTGCCTCAGGCTTCCATCTCCTGCGCGTCACAAAGCCTGACTCACGCAGTTGGATTTCCAAAGCACATCCAACAGCAGCGGGGCCAGATTTCTCCCTGACACCACCACACAAACACAATCATGGCCGACATTGACTCACGACCGCGCAAATCGGTCGCATTCGCCGAGGGCGAGACCATTGTCGACTCCAACGGCGAGGTCACCCAGGCCGTCTCCGAGACCGAAAAGGACACCACCGCCGAATCACACTCAAAGCCTGACGCCGCCGTCGACGAGGCCACCGACGACTTCGAGGCCCTCGCGCTCAGCTCGAAGAAGAAGAAGAAGTCAAAGACTGAGGATGGAGAGGTCGACTTGAGCGCGCTCAAGAAGAAGAAGAAAAAGCCCAAGGCGCCGCTCGTCGACGACTTCGAGGCCAAGCTCGCGGCTGCTGGTGGCGACGAGGAGAAGGTGCTGGCCGACGATGCGGCTGAGAAGCAGTCCGCAAAGGTCGAGGCCGGTCTGCAGGAGGGCGACCTCATACAGGGCACCGGAATCTGGGCACACGACGAGACAAAGCCGATCAACTACGAAAGCCTGCTCAGCCGCTTCTTCCTCATGTTGTCCGACAGCCACCCCGACCTTGGCGGCAGCGGAATGAAGAGCTACAAGATTCCTCCTCCGCAGTGTCTGCGTGAAGGTAACAAGAAGACCATCTTCGCCAACATTGCCGAGATCTGCAAGCGCATGAAGCGTACCGACGAACACGTTACCCAGTTCTTGTTCGCCGAATTGGGTACTTCCGGTTCCGTCGATGGTAGCAGGCGTCTTGTCATCAAGGGTCGCTTCCAGCAGAAGCAGATCGAGAACGTGCTGCGTAGATACATTGGTAAGTTTTCTAGCTCTAAAGCCACCCGCGTTTCACATTCGCAGACTAACAACAATTACAGTCGAATACGTCACCTGCAAGACTTGCCGCAGCCCCGACACCGAACTCAACAAGGGAGAGAACAGACTGTACTTCGTCACCTGCAACAGCTGCGGTTCCAGACGTTCTGTCACCGCCATCAAGACCGGTTTCTCTGCCCAGGTCGGCAAGAGAAAGAGAATGGTCAAGTAGACCACTCGCCCACCAAACCACCAGACGTAGCGCGCCTCTGCCATCCTGTCGAGAAAGTCGAAGACCAGCTACTCACGTGCGTGCCTTGCGACGAAAGACTCCATGCCCACGCATTACGACACGACACGGCCGGGATTGTTGCAACACATTCACCGTCGCCCCTACTGGCGGCATCTCGTCACACTTTGCGAAAGACACAGGTTCTGAATTTCGTTTGGCGAAACGACTCCAGCTTCGATGCACAAAAATGCATTTCTAGGATCAAGGCGTTTACGGGGATATAGGGACGGCCGAGATGCCTTCCGATGTGTTGATATCTTCAGATAGGCCGTGCATACGTCTTGCAACGAACAAAATTCCCTTTACGTTATCTTTCTTGCTGTCATGTTTTATTAATAGCAAGGGAATGAGGACATGTTCTGATGAGTGGCAGTAGCAGGTCGGGTGCGTATCAGTTGGCATGAGATAATGCAGGCAAGCTCTTAGATGACTCGAATGCTGGGGATACATAAGACCATGACACGACCGGAAGATTCTCCACAGTCTAGAGCAACTGCGCCGTACGTCTGCTTGGTGAAAATTGTTATATGCCTCGGAATTTGTTGGTCAGTTGATGGTGATAGCGGTGTAGCTTCACTGGACTTTCCTATCTAGGTACAGTCACATGCACAATGGATGCCGGATGATACTCACACCCAATGGCAGACCTTAGTCCCACATTCACTGACAAGCCACGTACTAAGGGGAGAGGGGAATCTCTGCGGTCTGCAATGGAACAATCAAAAAAGCATGCTACCTACAGTACATATGCATGTAGTACGTGTTGCCTTCAATTTATGTAGACCGCTGACTCGCTGACTCAGCCGCTCGCCTAGACACACAACATACCGGGGTGTATTGTAGACCCCTCTTCCTTTTCCAGCACACTGCTACACCAGATCTCTCGCACAATTCTGCCAAGAGCATGTGCTATATCCAGTCAGGTCTGACGCGTTGCCTTTTCACCCCTTGGTTCCTGCCACGCTGGCGGTTGGAACTCCTGGAAACGTTTATACCTCTTCGCCCAAGCCTCAACCGCCATGGACTACGCACAACACCCGCCTCGGCGAAGAACCTCCCTGACTCTATTTTTTGTGGTGTTCCACTGGTATGAACGGCTAAAACGGCATATGATAGCACAGTACAGTAGCGTGCTGTACGGCATACGGCATAACTAGCCCCACCATGTAAGGACGATCTTTTGGCTTGCTCGTGCCGCCATACTCACGGCCTACATGGCAAGTGATCACAAGCCACCGCATGTGCACCTCCAGCGGAAGCATGTCACGAGCTCAATCGTGCATACCATGGTAGGCTCTTTGCAATCTTCACAAACCTACCAACTGATGGAGCAGTGTACGCGTTTCAGATACGAGGATCTTTCGTCAGGACAGATGGGTAGCCTTCGAAATTGGGTACGCTATCATCATGCCTGCGTTCCGTGAAGAAGCCTTACGACCGACCGTACTAAAATGCTTGTACAGAGTAGAGACGTCGATCGAAACGTTCGGGCTGACACGGCCTTAGTTGCAAGCTGGTATGGTCGAGCACACGCGGTCTGTCTTTCTTCCTTGCATCTCCTGCTTTTCCTACCGGCTACGGCTGGCTTGGCCCTCCCACCTCGGATGTCGAATACTCGGTACCTGCCTTTGCAGTACAGTGCAGCACCTTAGTATGCATCCCTTGATCCGCATCCATCATTTTTCCGTGGCTAGGATCATCGCACTTGCCATGCAGCCACAGCGTCGTTCTTCACATGGGACCATGGCTCACGGCCCAGTTACACGATCTGGTTCGTCAGGACATCCGGATTACGACTTCTCATGCACGGAATGATGGCCGACGAGCTTCTTGAGCGTTCTTACGCTTCTCGAGCTTCCACTCTTGGACTCGTATCGTCCCGTCAGACGTCAGAGGTCATGCACCGGAATTGTGTTGCCAAATCGCCCCTTCCAAGCAGGCCGTTGAATCCGTGGCCGGCGGTTGCTTAGAGTCTTAATACAGGTCTCACATGTCCTGCCTCCCTCGAGCTCGTATATATGTACTCGGTACTTCCCCCCTCGGAAAGTGAGATAGTACCACACACCCACACGAACACACAAGCATGCTCAACTATCACCTCTTGACAGCAGCTCTCTTCACGGCCGCGGCCACTGCAGCACCCATCGATTTATCCCAAGCCTTGGCAGATGTTGCACGCAAAGCCAATGCAGCAACCGCTGATATATCCTATGGCTTGAGAGGCTTTTCACGCAAAGCTGCCGTTGCGACGTCAGGTTGTGGCAAATCACAGCAGTCAGGCTACAACGGACCGTTCACGATGGACTCCGGAGGTCGTTCCAGGTCTTACAAAGTGTTGGTTCGTAAAATGGAACATACTACCTCTCGATCATGACTGACCTCTCTCCAAGGTACCGGAAAATTACAGCGCCAACAGCAAATACTCTCTGATCTTTGACTTCGGTAAGTTTTGATCGAATACTTGTATGGTATAATCCTTGCTAACAACGTTTCAGTACGTACCCTACCCTCACCTCATCTTCCTCTCTACCGATCGAAGACATCCACGATTGTCATTTATCCGGAGATTCTCAACACTCATCTCATCTCCACACAACGGCGCAACCCAGCTAACATGGCAACAGCACGGCCGCGGCGGCGACTCCGACCACCAACACGGCAACTCCCAGTACTACAACTACGCAGCTTCCTCCAAATACGTCGTCGTCTACCCCCAAGGCCTCCAAGGCTCCGACGGCGCCGCCTGGCAAGGCCCCAGCTACGCCGACCAAAGCGTAGACGACATCAAATTCGTCGGCGAACTACTCGACCAAGTTAAATCGGACTACTGCATCGACACCGACAAAATCTACGCTTCCGGCAAAAGCAACGGCGCCGGCTTCGTCGATACCCTCGCCTGCTCAGACACGGGCGACCAGTTCGCGGCCTTCGCCATGGCCGCCGCAGCCCTGTACACCGACGCTACCAAGGGCGCCTGCAATAAGAAACGCGCCATCCTCGAATCCCACGGCGACGCCGACAACACCATCCCGTACGCGGGAGGCAAAGGCAACGGCGGCGAGCTGCCCAAGATCAGCTCGTGGGTGCGCTGGTGGGGCGAGCGCAACTGCGGCACTGGCGCTGAGTCCTCGAAAGTCAACAAGGACGGCTACCACATCACGACTTTCGGCTGCGGTGCGTGGGAGAAGAGCGTGACTCACTACCACTTGTACGAGCCTGCCGCGCACTGCTGGCCGGACGTCAAAGCCGACAACTCGGACGCAAACACCATCAAAGCGTGCGCCCAGTCGACGGTGCTGGACTTCACTCCTGTTGTTCTGGACTTCTTCGGAAGGTGGAATTTGCAGAATGCTCCTCAATGAGAGTGCGTTCATGTCCTTTGCCGCCGCCGCTGGTCGCTCGCTGCTTGATGCAGTCGGTCTTCACTCCGACTTTGTTTTCTTCTTTTGCTGCTGCTAGCTCGCCGCTTGACGTGGTGGGCTCCAGTACAGTTCACAGGGCTTGCCCTCTTCATTCACTTCACATTTCCTTTGTTGATTTTTGGGTACGCCTACCGGTGTTACATCTTTTCTTCGACTGGAGTTTGATTGTTTGGGAGAGATGCATGAGGCGATCTGTGGTGGTGCTGGCACATAAACCCGGGCGCCGACCCCTTCATAGCGAAATAACGAACTTATGAATCTTTTGCCATTGTCTTTATGACTTTCCGACTTATCAATTGACGGGGGATTGTCTGACATGTAATCCTACCGGTATCTTTGATACAGTAGTAAAGCCAGCATGCCTTGAAGTCAAGTCAGCACTTGACCCATCTTCCAAGAACCAGCCATGCATTGGCGTCAAGATCCAGCACCAAATCCGCACACAACCCCAAAACCCGACGCAGTACCTCAACAAAGCAACGATCATCGCAGATCCATTGTGTACGTATCCATCCGGACTCTGCACGTGTCGTATGAACACATAGATTTCAAAAGTCTAAGCCCTGCCGGCCCTCATAAGGTAAGACAGGTTCGCAAAACTGAGACAGGAAGAAATACCCAACCTCTCCGGGTTTCAGATAACCCGGAATAACAAAATTTTACGACGTACGAGGCAGAGACAAGGGAAGTCGTCGTCAGCTTGTTTTTATTTATACTCACTGGAACCATGGGTTACTTGCCTTTCCTTATTTCTTTGGAGACACGGGTCTTTTTCGATGACGGGAGACTGGAGGTCAGGCCACTCATTTGGTTTTATGATATTGTGGTGTTCTGACAGCCGCGACGGCTCTCCTCATTTGCGATTAATCTTCTAAAGACTGCAACGCTCTGGTCACGCCAGTTGAATCTCATGATGCTCTGACACGCGCGATGATCTTGGGCCGTGACGTCGTTTGGCTACATTAGTCGTTCTGCGCTCTGTCTGCGGCGCTCACGTCCAGACTGTCTCCAACGAAGGCCTGGATGGCCTGGAGATGATAATAGCAGTGAATTGGCAGCAGTAGTTGGCGCTCAGCTCTCCAACCACATTGGTATGCATATTCCGGTATACGCTGAAGCCATGATTCTCTGTGCCAAAGCCATGGCTGTCGATGAAGCCCAGTGCGCACTCGAGCTTGTCCATCAGAAATATCTGGCTTCCTTGCGCGAGCCTGCGATGACACTTATCCTGAGAGATGGCGGACGGCAGATGTCGTCTAGTAGGTTCTTGAGTTCCCTGCGGATTGGAAACATACCACACCTACAACGAATCGCAGGCCGATGAATCGCAGTCGTCCAAAGATTGGGAGAGCAGGTAGAAGGTACCACCTAATACTGTTTAAGAACTGAGGAACCAATGGGTTCCAAGTCGTCCGTTGACCTGGCTGGTGGACGTTTGAGCGAGCTCAATGTCGGCCAATATGCTTAAACAAACCTGCCGATACCATTCCATAGTGAAAGGCTTAGGAGTGACGGCAGCCATCGCGAGGCGATCTTCGAATGACTATGCAGCGACGTCGGTGTAGTGCTGCAGAAGTGAATGAAGTGGTCTCGTTGGACCAAAAATGTTTTACAAGAATATCTTACATTTTTCTAAAGGCTAGAACGCGCGACAAACCTCAGAGATAGCTCAGAGCATACCTCTCCTCCACGCCCTGTTGGCCAACATCTCGATCTCTTGGGTCTCAACAGGGCCCTTGATACCATCGTCTGACAATCCCTCAATCACAGCCTCGGCGACGAGATCGGCCTTTAGCGGCTTACTGCCACCGGCACCCATCAACCACGTCAGGTTGCCGCCAGTCAAGCTGTTCGCGATGAACCCGCCATATGTGAGTGCAGCCATCGGAATCGTGAAGCCTCTGCTGCTGTCGTAGAGGAATCCAGGCCTGACGAAGAAAGACCGCATCTTGGGAAATCTGGACGCAATGGTGCTCTCCGCCTCGCGCTTGGTGGTGATGTATCTCTTGGGCAGAATAGGCGCGCCAGCGGCAGCAGAAATATATCCGAATGTGCCGACGTTCGCCGCTGCAGCGGTGTTGGCCAGAATGATCGCCGAGTCGCGGTTCATGAGCTCGTATGTGATTTGTCCGTCTTTCTCGCCCGGCTCAATGCTGTTTGCCTCCATCGGGTTCGCGTTCGCGCCAACTTTTGTCGAAGAGAAGGCACGCTGTAGACCGGCAATGGGAGAGACCTGGCCGGACACGACGCCCTTGTAGTCCGCTTCCAGCAGGATTCCCATCGAGTGCACCACGGCGTCGGCGTCGTTTAATGAGTCTTTGTAGGTTTCTGGGTTCAGAATGTTCGCGCTCTTCCAGTTGACGCTCTTGGACCATGCTGGCGCTGTCGATTCGGAGGTGACTGAGGACCAATTGGGCTCGCCAGAACGGCTGTGTTAATGTGATGTTAGCACAGTGTTTGCCAACGCGTTTGAGATTGCCTGCCGCAACCTACCTGATTGATGTGACATCCCAGTTCCTCGCAACTGCCGCCTTGCAGATTCTACTTCCCAAGAAGCCGTTTCCACCACAGACGACAATCTTTCTTTTGGCGGATGCTGATGCAGCTGCTGTGGAGGCCATTGCTGCGGCTGTGATTTTGCGGTGCGGCGGATTCGTTTGTTGCTTCCGCTTCGGAGCTGTTTGAGCTTAGTGTGTTGGAGGGACGTGTAGTGAGTGGTCGGTGTGAGTCTCGTTTGATTTGTTCAAGTGGTGTTCTTGTATGAAGAGGGTCAACAGTAAGCACATGCTTCTCGTTCAATGGAAATGGAAAGCACGGGCGGCGATCAACAAGAATGCCTACGTCACCATGTATATTTCGAGATCGGCGAGGATTTTATGGATGTGATCCATCACAACATCAAAGAAAGGTTACGATATTCAGCGATAGATTGACGGTAGCAGTTGATGATCATCAACAATCCTGATGTTTTCTTCGGCTCTACGCAAGAGTTCCCTTTCTCGACTGAAAACATCCAAAGCCTCTCGTAATCAAAACACATGTGCAAGGTGCAAGATGATGTACAATTCCGTCTCAAATAAACACTCGTATGTATATGTCCCTCCATGCTCAGTCAGACCCGAACGCCAACGCTCCGAATCAAAATGCAAGTACCCTATCGGGCGGACTTATGTCCACGCAACAGATCCATATCCAAGCAAAGAGACTCCTAACTACCTCTCCGATCGTCCGCGTCCCACCTCTCCCTATCTCTCTCCCTCTCCCTTTGCATTCGCCTGATCCTCCGCGCCTCCTTCTCCAACTCCCACCCAGGCGGCCTCTCGCCGTTCTGCCACCCATCATCCAACTTCTTAACCCTCTTTTTCTTCGCATGCTTGCCGCCCACCGAACTACCTCTCCTCCTGGCCTGCTTGATGAAATCAGGCGGCTGCACCAGCCTGGCGTCTTCGAGCAGCTGCTCGAATTCCCAGCCCATGGCGTAGAATGATATATCACTATCGTGTTTGGTGCATGGGGAGTGCGCGATCGGGAGCAGCCAGTGGTGCGGATGCGTGCCGAACACTGATGTGAAATTGTAGTACGCGCCTAGATTCCAGGGGTTCATGCCGGCTGGCGTGCGGAGGATGGCGAAGGTTCGGCTCTCGGGTAGGGGTAAGGGAGGTCGGTCTGGTGATATGTAGAGAGGGTAGGTGATTGTGCCGTGCCAGTATTGTGCTGCTAGGTCGTCCCGACTGCGTTTTCTGGGGCGAGATATGCGCTCCGATGAGCTGGTATTAGTTTTCGTGAAGTAGCTGGCGTGTGCTGGGTCATCGATCTCGGACGTAAGAGGTGCAGAACTGTCAGCAGAGCGTGAGGGTGGTGTAGAGTGGCGTGAAAGTGACACAGGAGGAGGGAACTGCAGGTTCTGTTCGTGTTGGAGCTCTGGTGGAAGGAGGACGGCGAGAAAATAGGAGGCGGTCGCGGCGTCGATATTTTCGATTGTCGTCACGTTTCGAAGCGCGAGGTGCGTCGACATGAGAGCCAGTCCCAATGTGAAGATGCAAAAGAAGCCGCAAAGGCCTATTGCCACCACCCAGTGGACGTTGCCCACAGTGCCGCGGATCTGCTCGGATTCGGCAACGAAGATCGCCATTACGACCAGCATGTATGCCGTATAAATCGAAGCATATGTCGTGAACTGCACGAAGAATTTATGCCCATTCTCACCAACCACACCACCAACCCAGGGACAGAAATGGTCCATCTTCAAACAGCATCTGCCGATATCACTGCAGTGATGGCTGCGATCCGGCTTCCAATTCGAGCATGCCTGGCACCACAGAGGGAGGCCATTCGAGTCGCATTGGAACACATCCTTGGTGTAGTATTCCTCTATTCCTGGCGGAGGCGGCACGCGGCCCTTCAATATGCCCTCATGATCCAGCCCGATTGGTTCTTGATAGTCGGATATCGTCGTGCGAGCGCATGAGCGCGTCGTCACCGTCTGATCGTGGGAATCGGGCGCTTTTTGCTGAGGTTCTCGAGGCGGATGGCGTTGCTCAGTGAGGCCCGGATTGAAAGTGACAATGTACAGTAGGCGAAAGTATGATACTGCCATGGGTATGAGGAGGCAGAAGTAGACGATGGGCAGGGCGATCCCGAGCCCTATGCGCTGAGGGACTCTGGCATTCTCAGATGGATTGAGAAGGTATTCCACTGCGCATGATTAGATGATATCCCATGCCGACCTTCCGGTGATGACCTACCGCATAGTGGCCCTACGAAGACCCAGCTCGCATAAATGACGGCGCATATCAAAATGACGGGTATGCACCTCGCGACAGCCTGGTTGCTCTTCTGCCGCCGGCGCAGCTCTTTGGCGTCCATGTCAGCGCCGACGATGATGCCGCCTGAGGTGCCGTATGTGCATTGTTAAACGAGAGAAAAGTTGTTTGCGCCAGAAAGTTGCTTGTTCGGTGGCCGGTAATCTGGTAAACATCGTGATCACGATGGCGTAGGCGGGGGCGGACTGACCCGCCACCTCAGCCTTGCAGACTTGCAGGTGTCAATTCGTGATGTCTCGAGTACATGTCCATGTCCATGCCCACTACCTCACCACACCTCACTCTTTAGGTACGAAATTCTTGGACATGGCCCACATCTCACAATTTTGTGAAGATATCGCCATCGCAGTGTCCTGTCCACTACAATGTAGACGGAGACTATCTCGGAATCCCAGTGGCGGCGAAACAGCCCAGCCACCGCCAGACTATCTTCTTAACTCACACAACCTAAACCGTTAGCCATGTTCGCATCCTGGCACTGCTTGACACCGGAGTCAGCAGCAGGCCAGATCTGGTTGGAACCTGTTGTAGTGGCTGTCAAGTGGTAGCGGCATGATAACACCGAGCCTGCTCGTCAACTACGAGCACAACCGTAGAATCCCGGATAGCGTATGAGCAAGCGGCGATCGAGATATGAGAATGGCCGGTGCACTTGCTACACTGAGCTGAGGCGATGGCTCGCCAGGAGGAAATGGCAATAATAGAGCTCGCCGTCGAATTTGATGATGTGGGCTTCCCGTGGTTTATCAGCCACATCAAAACACGGAACACGGCCACTCGACTGCGCCTTCGGTTGCTGATAACCGAGTCCTCGCTGTCCCACGGAGAATGTCAAACAATCACGCAAAGTATCTGAGCGAGCTGAGCTGCACCGGCCGTAACTCTCGAGCCTAATGATGCTCGCTGGAACCTTTTAGGCGAAGGAGCGCGTTGCACGCCTGTACAGGCTGCTGTACGGCTGCTGAATCTTCAGAACTCAACATGCGCATTTCAATGACTCGCCACACATCAGGAGCCGAGGCCAGTTTCACATGCGGTCTTTCGGCGTCATGATGATCGCGATCGCCTGTCTGCATGAACCTAGAAAGACGGGACCGAACTTTGCGAATACGGTGTTTCGCGAGCTCGATTAGACTCGAACGGTTTTCGCGTGATCAAGTTCACCATGGGAACCCTAAGCACGATGATGGCAAGCGTACCGGAGTACGGCTTGCCGAAGGAGCCGAAGGAACCGTTCGTCCTGTCGTCTTACTCAGACATCTGCGACATGTTTGGGCTCACGTGCATACCATGTGTATACATCACATCGATACCGCTGACAAAATGTCTCGAGAAGCACGATTCATGACCGGCATACACAAAGAGACTCTCTACTGGAGGGAGAGGCTTACAGTCCCAGCTGCCCAGCGCCAACCACCAGGGCCACCAAGGAGCAAGGCCATCACAGCCATCACTAAGTGACGAGACAAGACCTAAGGGTTCCCGTCACGCACGGTCAGTAGTGCAGGGCAGAACTCTCCGCCTACACTAGCTACCCAACACGTTGGTCCAGATGTCACTGTGAAGAGACGCTTCGGTAGCAACCAACCGAAAAGACACCAGCGCAGTGCAACACACAAGCCACTCGCGCGGAGCAACGCTCATACCGTTCTCGTGTCGAGGGCTTGAAGACCAGGCTCGTCGCTCACAGGATGCGGCCCACGCGAAGCCCTACATGCACCTTGGTCAACAGCCGCCAGGATTTCTCACTATTGTCACCGTCAAACCTTGACCGCGCACACGCATATATTCCAGGCTAGGAAATACCCTCCGAAGCAAAGCCCGAACGTCGCTAACTGGTGACAGCTGCGACAGTTCCTAGTCTGTACAGACGAAAGTAAATCTGAGCAGAGACCACATGCAGGTGTTGAACGTTATCGAGACACGTCTTTTCCATCTCGATCCTCATGACAAGACCCCTGGATTAGGGAGGGGAAGTGCCATGCATCTATTGCGTATAGATTGGGTACCCTTCACGTGAAGTAACGAGGTACCTGTACATGTGGAAAGACACAGCCACGACTGCATGCCTTACGACAACGGATGTCGTTTCGGAAGATGAGAAAGCGCAGCATCACCAAACTTACACATACGCAGATGCAGACATCTCAGAGGGTTTCCAACGACAGGCGCACCGCGCTCCGCGAATCGCTAACGATTATGCTACTGTACGACGGGCACTACCTGCGAGACTTCCCTTCACGCGACTTTCACATGGAGATGATCGACCTGTGGAGTTACTGCTAGTATTCGCCTCGACCTTCCTGTGAAACCATCACAACGGCTTTACAGCAAGGGCAGACTTGCCTTAGGTTTCGGTGATAAGTTAAGTCCAGCTGCTCAGCCCCTGACGGTTGACCGACTCCAGGCTTCGTCAAGATAAACTCAATACCGCATCTGCCACATGGCGACTCCCGCCCGGCCGCCCCGACAACTCCCAGGCACGCGCACTCCATCGCCAAAACCCGGTGACATCGCTCCCGTATATCTCGTACCTACCGCGGTAGGGTTCCGAGCAGAACTCAACATCCGAACCAAGTCACCCAGTACCAAGTGTCACCGCTGCTCATCACTTCGGCCCAGCATTCCCATGGTTTCCTCCACGTGCCGGCTCGAATGCCAGATCATCCACGAGTGATGTTTTGACGAGATCCCCCGAGACATGGGGGTCACAATGGCATCCAGCGGACTCGAGGCCGGCAGCCGAGGTCGGCTTCTGTCAATGTCTCATGTATGCGAGACATACGCCAGTATGCGATGTTTTGTTTTCTCCATCTGAGGGTGGATGACATCGCTGCTACCGAAACCCAAGGACCCAAACCACGAGAGGGGGAGAGTGGTAGACTTCTTCGCGGCCCTTCTCTGCCCCTTGGCCATCTCCACCACATCGTACCTACCACCCTTTCGGAATAATTGAAAAACGAATACCACCTCATCCCGGTCATCTCAAACCACTCCACAGAGGGCTTTGGCTTGCCAGTGTCAAAGATGTGGGATTTTGTGTTTGCCCTGCCCGGTTCCTGGTGAGCTGGGCGGTGGTTCCGTGAAGATCACATCTCCATTTCCGCGGCCGGGCTCCGCACGCGGTGAGAATGCGGAGGTGAGCGAGTGCGGAAAGATTTCGAAAGCAACAGGTTCAAACGGGAAGAAAGCTTCGCCTGGGTACTTGACAGAGAAGGTTTTTGATGCCCAGAAAGCATGGAGATGTCACTCCGAGATGTCTTGCATGCTGGTGATGAATAACAGGAAATGTGATTGTTATTAATGGCCAGAAAGTCAGTTCGATCGTTAGCGGTGATGTCACACAGTAGCTGAAGGTCAATCATGAATGACATGAAATATCCTTTCTGACATCTTGTTTGACTTGTGTCGCCGCACGTGAAGATCAAGACGAAGGTTAGATTAATATTAGACATTAAGTATGTTATGCATGCAAATGTAAATGTAAATGAACAAACGAATAAACTCCTCCCATCGAAAGCAAAAACAACAAAAGACTTCCTCAAGTGTCGAGGCACGGTTGCCCGTCAGTCGAGATCACTCATCATCAATGTATTCTCTCGAACAGGGTGATTTCGCTTCACCCTAACCCCGGACGCTCCTCAATCCATAGATCGCTGTGTGCCGCTGTGCCCTGTAAAATGAAACGATCGCTTTGTAGCCGAGCGAGAAAATCGACAGGCCGTGCTTTATGCCGCTTGTTTGCAAATGCTGCAGAATTTCGAATGTACTTTTTTCATGTGTTTCATGTCGCTTCATCATCATCATCATCGTCGTCGTTCGTCGTCTTCGCTTGTGTATTTGGTTGTGTGATTCATGTGCAAGACCCACGTCCTGCATGAGCGGTAACTTTCAAGCGCCGATGCGTGCGTGCGCTTTCTGCTGGGGTAGAAGCACCAAATCGGCAGGCGAGCCGGGGATAGATTGTTGAGCTTGAGCTGGGCAGGGTGGCGGAGTAAGATCAGCCAGCCCATCGTGCCTTATCTCTCGAGTTCGCACGCGAAGGTAGTCGCTGCATGCATGGCAGGACAGGGCAGGGCATGGAATGCGTTAATATCAGCGGCCGTGTACCATGTCATTAAAGCTGCAATTTATTCGATCGAGATCGAGATCTGCAGCTGCGGGAGGCCGGTCGATTTGCCGATCCAGGCCCTGTGTATGGACGGAACAAGTTCTAGCGTGGACTGGGATCCGTGGGCCTGGTCATGGACTCATGAATGTCGTTTCGTCTCGGTTGGCGATGACGTCGTCGTCGGTTGGATTTGCTGACGATGGCCTCGCTTGCGTGCGTTGATGTGGTCTACGCAAAAGGTGATGGTCCAGACTGGAAGTGAGGGTGCATGCACCCTGCAGGAATATGCACATATGTGCTCGTGATGGATGGTTTCAATCGCCTCCATCGAGTCCACCCACGCGCGTCTTGTCCCGCTTGTCACGCAGTTCGGGGCATCGGCGGCGGTGGTTGATGAACCAGTTGCTCACTTGAGTCATACTGATGCCAGTAGCCTGTTTGATGTGAATTAGCTTTGATCGACAAGTACGTCTCGCGAGAGCTTTACTTACACTGGAGAAGATGGCTTTCTGGTCCTCGGAAGGGTAGGGGTTGGTGATGTTCTTTGCCGATTGGTTAGCGATGCTCATGCAATTTCCCAAGTTGTCTTGGCTTACCTGGTCGAACCACGTCTTCATAATCTCGGTTGACTGCTTAGGCAAGTTGCTGCGTTTACGTGTCTTGCCTTGCTGGTAGTCGTAGTGGCTAGGCATGAAGAAGGTTGGTTGTGCGTCCTCGTAGCCCATACGGCTGTAGACTTCCGGCGCGTGCATCCTGCTGCGGTCCATGTAGTGGTCTTTCGGGGCACCAGAGTCTTCTCGCATGGGGAGCGAGTAATGCGGCGATCGTGATGGCGGGTAGGCAGCACGAGGAGCATCAAGAGGGTGCGGAGCGTTGAGGCCGGAAGGGCGTCTTTCCACGAAAGACCGTTCAGACGGCAGGGCGTATCGATCAGTTGAAGACGATGCGTAGTAGTCGGCGGATGGTCGCATTCGTGTGGATTGATCTGCTCGGGATGGAGGGTATTGGGCCATTTCTGGTGATCTGTAGGCGCCGTTGGCAGTCTTTGCACCTGACCGCGTGCGAGCATCGTCGACGATACCTCGGGAGTGTTGATAGTTGACGGTGCCGGGATAGGTATGTTCATGCCTCAGTGTAGGTGTCTGGTAGAACGATTGCCGACGGTCATCGACATGTGCAGTCGGTGCACCAGGGGAACTCAAGCTACTTCTCGATTGGAAGGTGGGCGAAGGATCGAGGCCGCCTTCGGTTCGAGGCTTCTTGTTGGGGTACAGAGCAGGAGGTTTGTACGTGGAGGCAGAGAAGGCAGGCTCACGAGGACCGGGTTGGAACACGCGTTGCTGTGTTGGAGGCGTGTTGGGTGGTGATGTGATGGTACCGTCGAGAACCTGTTAATTGATCAGCCAAAGCATTAGTGCCCTTCACAAGAATGAACATACCGTTTTGAGAGGAGGCAGCGAAGGTTTGTGGCTGTCCAAATCATGATAAGGAGGTGACTGGGGTGTAACACGGTGTCGACTGTCCGAGTGTCCAGTGACGCTGTTGTATGTTCGATCCAGAGGTTTGGTCACACGATCAGGTTGATCGTTGGTAAGCAATGAACAGATCCTCATGCCGTTGCGTGTGTACGTTCGAGGAATCTGCTCGTCGAGAGATCCGTTGCTGCTGCGAGACGCTTCTGGGGTGGGCAGGTGGGGAGAGTGCCGTCTGTATTCGCGGGGCTGTGGTGAATAGGCGACGCTCTGAGGATAGAATTCCATCGGTCCTGTTTGTGCAATAATCGTGAAGGATGGATGGTTTGATCCTTAAGTCATCAGCCGAATAGACAAGTCGTATTTGTGGCTGGCTTCGGCAATAGTGAAGAATGCAAAGGAATGCAGGTGCAAGGGTCGATCGAGGACGTCTCTTCGTTTCGGCCAGGCACAAGACGGAATCAGCCCGGAAGCTTAGTGTGCGGCTGGAATATCAGGTTGTGTCTTCAAGGAAGAAGCCGTGTACGTGCAGCTCAACTGTTGAAGAGCTTTGGTCGGACCGTCGTAGGAATGCGAGGTGTGAAGGAAGGAAGGAACTCAGGATTGAAATGAGAGTCCAAGTGTCAACGTCAAGTCGTCGGCGGACGAGGCAGGTGGTTTTGACGGATACCGTAGCTTGGAACGATCGGATCCACGATTAGGTAGCAGATGGCCGTGCCAGAGTGGAGCAAGGTATCGTCGAGTCGGGTCGATACAACGCCCAGGCGATCGGTGAATGACCCGGCGGCAGAGCTTATGCGTCCTTGGTCGGCTAGGCCAAGAAAGGAGTTGCTCGCGCGCATGCAGTGTTGCGGCAGGCAGCAAAACAGCAGGACGGACGGGAGGACAAGGGTTGTGCGGATCCCGAGGAGTTGAGGACTGATGACAGCTCGTGGCGCCACAGGGGGGGTCGTCTAGTCCGGCTGGTCCATCAAGGCGGCAAAGCCAGATCAACGGGCCGCATCGCGCGTTGTGTTGTGCTGTGGCTCTGGGATCCGCTAAAGGTAGATGATAGCCTTTATGCCGCCGTTAGGTTTTGGGTGCTCAGGGCAAGCAGCAGGGCGTGGCAGCAGACAGGCACGACAGGGCAGGGCATGTCGAACCTGGCATCACACGCAAGCATACACTAGCCAACTCTCTTTGCCTGATGCACGCCGGTGCCGCAACAACTGTCACCGGCTCCGCGGACCTCCCCAGTCCCAAACAAGGCATCGCAAAAGCGTGCACGAGCTTCAGCTTGTTGTGCAGCGCGGTGCGTGCATTGGCAGGTAGGCCTCGCCGTGGGCTGTCCTGTCCTGTCCTGTCCTGTCCTGTCCTGTCTTGTGCTGTACGGTACTATGCAGAGTATGATGCATGTAGTGGGAGTCTGCAGAATCGAGATCTCGTCGACAAGATCTCGCTGCCGTCGATTGCAGGAGGGCGGACGAATAGAAACCACGCGCCTTGCATGCGGATGATGCCCTGCAGGCTGCATGCCCAGTTAGACCTACCTACTCGTGATTGACTTGCATAGGTTGTGAGGTGGAGTGGAGTGCAGGGAGTGGGAGAGAAAGGTTTAGCGGCTCAAGAGACCGGAGTTTTCGTCGAACTCTGCCTACTACTGGCCCGCTCGTTTACTGGGTCGGCGGCGATGTGTCAGGGCGGATGGAGTTTTCTGTTGATTTGAGTAACTACACAACTTACCTCTACTAGTAGGTTGCAGTTGACAAAACTCACGTTTTGGTAGGTGGCCACGGTGGCGTGTGCAGATAGGGCTTGTAATTCTGCACCTCCGACTTGTAAGTTGTGAGGTATTCCGTCCCCTGCACTCTGCACCTGCACTATAGCCTCTGCACTCCGACACTCTGTCCTCTCATGTCTCTGTACCCTCCACCGGGCCATGGGCTGTCTCGCTCCCAACGCATGTCTGCATGGGCGCCACAGTTGCAGTGACGAGAAATGGGGACAGACAGGGCTCAAGCCATACCTGTCGACCGCAAACAACAATATATATTTAATGTAACTGCTATTTAACGATTAATCCGCTAGCATCCTCACCATGCATCCCCACCACGGCTATACACCAAACAAACCACTGCGACTCGCTGGAGGAGAGTGCTGATCAGCGGGCCCAAACGGCGCTCCCCTGTCAACTCTCGTCTACCGCACAGTAGGATGACCGGGCTACCGGCGCCGACCCTCTGGCATGCCAAGCTGCGCCTCTTACTGCCACTTTCCACATCCCGACTCGGCCTCCTCACCCATGAACCGTGGTCGTCTGCACGCCGGCAAGGGAGGATCCGGTACTTTGGGCGGCAAGGCAGGGCGAAGTCTCGACGCAACTCCTGGTACTACTGGTACCCTCTGTAACTTTCTGTCATCGTCTGGGTCCTGTCACTTTCTCCGGACTCTCCTCCTCTCCCATCACATCGTCTCCTCCCTTCCTCATTCCCTCCCACCCACGTCTCAACACCGGAGCACAGCATCACGATAATCGAATCGAGGCTTGCATGTGGTGTCTCAGCATCTACAGCTTCACAGGTGGCAGGCGGCATGTGCGTCCCGCTTGGCGACTCCTTGGACACGGCCGGGAGTGCTGAAACGGCGGCGATATTGTTGACAGGCGGCTTCGTGGAGATGGCGTGGACGGCGTGGACGGCGTGGTGCTATCTCGGTCCACCGTGCCGCCGTCCACCCTGTCGTGTCCTACAGCAGGTGCAGGCGCAGGCGCAGGGCATGACTACGTTACTTGCGTGCATTTATCATGTACCAAAGTACCCGCCAGTCAGTGACGTTTGTGACGAAGCGAAGGATGGTACAGACATATAGTACAGGGCCTCTACTACTTTCACACGACACCAGGGTCTGTGGGCATCGGTCTCTCCTGAATCGCCAGCCAAGCCAAGCCTTCGGTACCTTAGTCTAGTCTGGCAAAATGCAAGTCTGCAAGCGGCGGATCCGTCCATCCATCCATTTTCCATTTCTTCTTTTCCCCCCTCAGCTGCAGCCGTAGATGCGGATCGATTTCGCCGGCCACCCGATCTGTGGCGGATTCATGCTCCATCCTCTTTCGGACGTGACAGGCATCCTAGCGGACTGGCACTACTGGATGTTACAAGAAGGCATCCCATTTGCGCTCTTCACCGGTATCTTCCGGCAACGCTCACAAGACCGACGGTCAACATCTGTAATACTCGAAAATACTGTAATACTGGTGCCATGGCTCAACATGCATACCACTCTTCTGCTCCAACTATACCCTCCGCCCGTGTGGACCGCCGCAATGCTGTAATGCCAATGGTCGCGCGGATCACTACTCCCAACTCCCCAACTCCCACCCCGGCCTCGTCTCATCTGTCGTCCATCGTGCGCCGTCGTATGCTGACAATCTACCTGCCGCGTCCCAATTGGCCCCGTCCCTGTGACGCGACGACAGTACCTACAGTAGACCGCAATCCACGGCATGATAGACGTGTGTGGACAGCAGCGTCCTTCCAGGCTATCCACCGCCTGTGTGGCCCGTCAGGATGCACACACATATACACACATGCAACACACACACACACACATGTTGGCAGTCGTCCACTGACGTCCAGCGCGCCCCGACCGAGCATCTGCGGTCTCGTGCTGGACCCGGCGGCGTGGTCGTGCGGCAGCGTACCAACGATACCGCTACACGAGAGATGCCGTGACAGCTTCCCAACGCCTCCCGACGGCCTTGCGCTACCGCCATTTCCATGTGAACCGCAGCAACAATGACGGGCGGTGCGCGCGCGCGGGCGGGTAAAAAGATGTACATGAAGGGTAAGGCACTGTAGGTCGGGTTGCGCACGAACCGTACTAGCGATATCACCTTGCATCAAAAGCCCTCATTACACCCCTTCCCGTGCCCAATCTCTCCTCCCCCAGGACGACAGACGACAGGACAATCTGACAATCCCGCCCTGCAAGCACCCAATCGAAGACGCGCGAGAACAAAATCATGCATTGCAACCCGCGGCGCTGTCGCTACTCGCTGCACCCTTTTCGAGCGCCCGGCATGAAGAGCCATCCATGGAATACGCCCCTTGTGCCACGCCGCTGCCTCTTCTCAAGGAGCCATCTCCACGTGACATGTCAAGGCAATGACACGCATTGGCTCCATGGGAACAGACAGCATGGAACGGGATCCGATCGCGTCGCACAAATCCTACACTAACCAACTGTACCCTACATGTAACCCGCAATCCACACCCTCTCACCCACCTCCCCAAGTCCGCGCGGCTGGCAGGCTGGCAGGATTGTTGACATATCTTGGTTCGCTATCCCGGGTGGCGTTTGTGCAATCTCGAGATCGAATCGAAAGGCAGGGCAAGCCAGGGTCAGGCAGACAAGACAATACATTTAGACGAAGAAAGGAGGAGCAGGAGAAAAAAGGCCCGGACCCGACGACCAGGCGCAGGTGCATGAGCAAAAAAGCAGCAGCTGTGGTGCACGCATGCTCCGCTCCGCTCCGCCCTTTTTCTCCAATCTCATGTTCCCTTCCTCTATTTTTTTTCTCGCGCATGCTGTGTTGCGACACTCCCATGACACTGGGCCTGGGTTGTCCCGCCGTGCTGTCCTCGACCCGGAACCGGGGGCACCGAACGGGAGATAAGAACACCTTACGACGACGGGGCGGGCGGGCGGCTGGCCGCACAAGAGAAACCAGCATTTCTCGGTGCGTGTGCGCGGTTGCACGGTGAGCCTTACATTCTGCTGGTTCTGCGGCGTTTTGTATTTTCTGTTCTTCCTTCTGGATCTGACGACGCGCAGATGGACTCGAGCCTTCGATAGGACGCTGCCACAGGCAGGTGTGTGATACGGTGTTGCCGGCAAGTAGATTGCGCGTGCTGCTGTTCTACGGTCGGCTGTTGCATGTCGCATGTTGTTGCAGGTGTGCAGGTTGGCTGTCTTCTTCTCTCTCTCTGTGACGTGCTTCTCATGTGATGCTGCATTGCTCTACATGTACGGTATCCCCTGATTTTTTACCAAAAGGGCAAATGCGGTCTATATAGGTGGCGGCCACGAGCCCGACAGGCCGGGTGGCGCCTCTTCACCGCTCGCCGGCCTTCTCCCTCTCTCTCTCTCGCACCACACACACACACGTCGCTACCCTTGGCACAAGAGGGCATACCCCAACGTCGCCGCAATCAACCCTAAACTCCAGGACCCGAGAGCTGCATTCACGCCCGCAGCCGACTCGTCGGACTCGCTGCTGAGCACCTCGCTCGACACGCTCCTCCTGCCGACGGCGCTGGTCACGCCATTCGCGGCGTCCACGGCCTCGATCGCCGGCCCAACATTGAAGAAGTCGACCATGACGAACGTCGGCTGCGTGCCGTACTCCTGCGTGCACTTGCCCAGCTGCAGCCCCAGCATGCCCGTCTGGTTGCCCGGCGCGTTGGTCGTCGTCAGGTTGCCGATGTTGGGCGACTGGATGCCAAACGCCTGGTTGAGGTAGAGGAAGTGGTTCATCAGCGCCATGCGGCCGCCCGTCGAGCTGGAGCTCAATCCGCTCGGCCTGTCGGGCGTGCAGGAAAAGTCCGACAGCTGCGAGTTCTCGTACGAGTTCTCGAAGACGTACGTGAACTCGTCCAGCAGGTAGGGCGCGGCGGCGTTGCCGCCGTCCAGCGACGCCACGAAGTTGACCAGCCGCGTGTTGCTGGTGATCAGGTCCTGCAATGTCGGCCACATGGTGCTCGACGCCGACGCAGATGATGGTACGTACGAGTAGGAGTCGACGCCGGCCGCCTCGTACTCGCCTGCCAAGTCGCTGGCGCTCGCGTCGTCCGAGTTGACCAGCAGCACCGTCACGACCTCGTTCGGATTGTCGTCCATGAAATCCTTGATCTCGCCGAGCCAGTTGCTTAGCGTGCCGGCGTCGAGCAGATCGCAGCTGCTATGGCATAGGCGCCATGTTCCGTTTTCTGAGTGGACTTGCGCTGTGAGGAGGCGTACGCCGGCTTGCAGTTGGACTGTGCTGTTGTAGAACTGGTTGCCGGATGTGCTCCATGTTGTTGACGAGTCTCGCAGGAACGGACTGTCGTGAGCGCCGAGGTGTGTGATGTTGTTGTATTGCCGGCTGCATAATTCGGGGCTGTTGTTACACGCTTGTGTTTGAGCAAGTGCCGCTCGCAGGGCGATGGGCAGCAGCAGTAGTGATCGGAGACTTGTTGAGAACATTGTCGTTTATTGTGAGTTGGTCGTGAGTTGGTCGTGAGTTGGTCGTGAGTTGATCGAGTTGAGGCCTGTGACTGATGCAATCGTTTCTATCTGAGAAGATCCAGTCTTGGGAGCGGCAGTAGTAGTGTATTTGGGGTGGCAAACAGGTAAGAGGAGCCGAGTGAGGTAGTGCCCAGCAACTGCAACGCAATGCAATGATGTAGTCGAAAGTAGTCGAAAAGTGGAAACCGCTACAAGAATAATAGGAAGATCTCAAAATGATATCATAAGACAAACATGAAGAAAAAGACTGGCAGGAAACATCAAACCTAGTATACAGTACAGTAGTTCGTACTCACCAAACTCGCCATCCTATTTTCATAGACAAGAGATCAGATGTGTCTCATCATCAGCGAACCGCAGCAAGCAGCGAAATAACACCACTGCACTGCGCCTCCCCGTCTGCTCCAGTGAAATTCGCGTCCGGCGTCGTCAGCCCAGAGTGGGAGTCGCCGCTGAGGTGTTTCGCACGTGAGAAAGATCACTGCAATCCCTGCTGCGCCGAGCAACTCTTGGAGGGGGGGGGCGGCGGGCGGTAGGGCAGAAAAGAATGTCATGCTTGAAGGAAGACCTCCCGTGCATACACGCGGCCGGCAGTGGTTTGGTTGACAGATTGATTGATTGAAGCGCATCTCCGATCAACCACAGATTGGAGTACGAAGCTCTCTGCCCATGTCTTGGTAACGGCAAGTTACAGTTTTCGAAAGACAAGAATAACGCCATGTCCTGCCACGAGCCGCCGCTCCTCGGGGACCTCGGGAAGCATTGGTCACCAAGGAACCGAAAACAATCAACTAAGGATTTCCTTAGAATGCAACGCGCGGCTTCTTTCTCCAGCCTTTGCCTGTTTCATCGCACATGGCCGATGCTACGATTTCGCTCTCGTGTTGTCATACGACGATAATACGAGCAGAGAGAAAGACGCCGAATTCTTGTCTTTCTTCCTTAGGAATACACTCCGTGAAGATGTGGGACTTTTGTCAGGCGTACCAGGGCAAAGTTTAGGATGGTGTTTCTCGGTAAGCAGAGTTCGAACCGGATGGCTGGCTCACAGCTGGCGTCGTCGTCGTCGTCGGAGGCTGGACCATGTTCGTGGTTCTGGAATGACATGTGTCATCTGCTTTATCATCTTTTCCCATTTGTTTCTTGCCCCGGCACGCCTGACATGGATCATCCTTCAGTCGATGTTCCTTCGCGCTGTTTGCGGGCCACCGACAATATCACTCCACTACCGCCGTTACAGTAGCACGGTAGATCGTCCTCTGCCCTAAGTATGGCACGCCTGGTCCTCAACGACGTCGACTCCGAGTAGGAATCTCAGGCGTCCATACTAATGGATGCAATGGGGACTCGCTTAACATCGAGGGAACTCGTACCTACAATGGCGCAACAGACCGACGTCGATGCGAAAAAAACTTTGTACTGCTAACTACATGTAGGTATTGTCCGCATGCACGAAAAAGTCCACCATTGAGATCTCAGATCATCATCGGCTGAGGGAAAACCGTCAAGCCTCTCTTCCACTCCGCAAGATAGATCCGACGCGATGCTTGGGGAGATATACGAGCGCTAGTGCTGTGTGCCTTTTCGTGACCGCCATCGCTAGACTTCGCCTTGTATCCGCGCCGCGGACTCTCATTGCCATTCCTGCAGCACCGCTTGATGAACTCCACAACCCGATCATTGTTGTCATCATCCGTCGGCGCAAAGTGCCCGCCAGTGTGAACAATCGTAACGGACTTCTCATTGCCGGACAACCTGGCCACGACAGCGTCTCGCTCCTCATGGTCGACCATGGGATCCCACATCCCGGCAAACTGGCAGAACGGCGTGTCGATGGGCGGAGACTCATACAGCCAGTCATAGTAGCTGGTTCGTCCCACGCGGCCTGCGTACAGGATGCCGAACTTGAGCGGAGGGTGTCGTAGGTTCTTGAAAGCTTCGGGGTATGGCATTATCGATGCCTCCCGCGACGAGTTTCTCATCGCTTCCTCGTGTGCTCTCCGCCGGACTCCTCCCTCTTGCAGCATAGATGCCACCATGGCGGCCAGGACAGTCCCCTGCGAGAACGCCACGATCCCATCAAAAGGCCCCTCGCGCTCCAGCACCCCGGCGATCATATCCAAGCTCTCGAAGAAGCCGTGCGGTGGGTCTAGGACGTAACGCAGGTGAAACCAAGCTCGCAGGTCGGGACTCAGGGTGTTGCGGCGCTGTTCGTCGTAGCCGGGAATGTCGCTCACGCACAGCCGCAGGGCTCCCTCAGGCCATGCGAATTCTGTGTTGGGGAATGCGGTTCGCAGGCGTTCTTCCAGGCGTCGCAGTTTTCGCTTGAAGGTGTCGCTGTTTTGGGCGTAGCCATGGAGCATCAATATTTTCATCTCGCAGGGTTTGGTTCTGCGTAGGTGGGTGGTGGGTGGGTGATGGGTGGTAGGCTAGTGTATATGCATGCTGGTTTATTGATTGGAATTGGTTGGTGTTGGAATAGATGTCTGCTGGATCTATCGGTGTTTCGTGTTGCGTGCTGACATGTATTGTTTATTGATAAGCCAAAAAGCAAGTGCTATTGCCGCCGCTACACATCGTGGCAAGTGCGTGGCCGCATACAGCTCCTTGCCCTTTGTTCTTCGATCAACATATTGTTCTTCGAAAACTTGGTAGTGTTGGTCGGAAAAGCGAACAAAGGACACGACGTTCCGTTCCCACATTCCAGTCGGGTCCAATCCTCGAGATGAATTTCGGTCGATAATAGACCAGTGTGTTGTGATTCAAAGTGAGGCGCGACCACCAAGTCCATTGATAAGGAAAGCGCCGAGCTCGTCGGATTTGCAATTGCGGCCTGTTGCTCTCTTGAGCGCAACTGTCACGTTCTGAAGGCCACGTACCATGTGTAGGTTGTCGACTGAGCACAGTTGAAGAAGGGAAGTACTACATATGTACTTAAACGACTTTGGAAATTTGCACTGCAGAGGTGGATAGATACATTGTGATCTGTACGATGGTGGACTGCAGACATTGATGAGAGCGATTGCGATTGATAAGAGAACATACACCACGAAGCAAAAGAAAACTTGACGCTTGCGCGGAGTAGTAGTCGAAGGGAAAAAGAAAACCGACACCTCGCTCAAGTACCATCCAGATCGAGAGCGTGTCGAGCCAAATCGGGACGTCTGATCTGGTCGTCGGAGGTAAAGAAATGTAAGCAAGTGAATTGATATTCAGTCTAGGGGCCCCTGGGTATCATACCAAAGCAAATCAGAGCAAAACACGGATCAAACAAGACATCAAACACAGGAAAGAAAAGAAAAGAAGACGAAAAGCCACACCTCCGACTCCGACGCCGAGCCTGAACCCAACTCCATCTTTAAATGAAAACCGAAAGACCCTGCTTCCACTCCACCTGCAGGTCCTTCTTCAACGCCAACTCCGACATCAACTCCAACCCCCCAACTTCCAGCCTTCAGCGGTAAACATGGCAGCACGCGCACTTGTAGTGCCCGTCGAGTGGGCAGCGCGTCGAGCAGTGGGCAGGATTGTTTGCTTGGCGACACTGGCAGCACACCCTATCAACGTCATTCTCTGTCAGCTTGTTTTCATTCAGTTCGCAAGTCGTCCGGTAAAGAGGTGTGGAATGGATCTGTTCTGCTCACCATGTGCCTCTAATGGGGCCTTGAGATGCTGAAATTACTCTCTGCTGCTGACCGGGAAAGTTGGGCGCAGATTTTGGGTTGTTGATGGGGCGTTGGGGTCTGAAGGGTGCAATGTTGTTTGGGGGCTGGGTGGGAGTGTAGTAGTAGGCTTGTGTTTGGGCGGTGGGGTAGAGTGGTTTGGGGTTGGTGTTCCCAGCCATGGAGGCTTGAGGGTAGGGTTCGTTGGTGATGTTCTGCATTGTTGTAGTGTTGTTGAGAAGAGTTGTTTGGTTAGACGCAGATCAGTTGAGCTCTGAATGAATATTTGTAAGGTAGTTGACTTGGTGCGATAGGTTGAGATGGTGTTTGTGTATGGTTCTCTTCACTTGATATCGCGGTGCAACCTTTTTCTTTATGTGATTGATTATATTTACAGGGCGATCCCGTGCTGACTCACTCATCTTTCAGGGCATGGCTGAGCCATGATGATCTCCGCCTTGAAGGTATAGGGAGCTTGACAACTGGTGCCACGAAGTGAAAATACCTCAAGGGCGACTTACAGTTGCTGGACCCATCACTCCCAGTGCTTCGATAAGGGCGTCACCACAGGGGCGCGGTAGTGGGTCCGTTGGATGGTTGGTATTCGAGCATCCGGGTCCAATCTGTGACAGGTCTCCCGTAGCATATGGAAAGCGTGTGGCAAAATCGTGGCTCAACTAAACAGCAAGACACCTGCGCCTCGAAGAAAGCCTCAGAGGCCGACATACTACCCGGCCGCCACGTTTGCGTTTTAGCAGCATCGCATGTTCGATGGGGTCCGTGTATGGTGTGGCGAAGCAGTTCCGGGCCCTAGATCCCTCGCCGCCCTCAAAAGCGCGGTATGGATTTGAGTCTGATGTAGGAGGAATGGTCGAATCAAGCACAGCAAGCCCTGTCGCAATACGCCGAAGCTCCATAGCGAAGTGAAGCGATACATGTATAGCCTAGTGCGTGCGGCCGCAAGCTCAAGAACGAGTCATATGTCTAAGAATTGAGGCCGGCCGTACGCCCGTAGCGTTGCAAGCTTCGTGGATGGCGTTACACTGAACATATCAGTATCCGCACTGAATTCACGAGTTTACCACCCGTTCAAGGCGAAATCGGCCGCAGCGGGCGGCGGGAAAGTAAGGCCAACGCATGTTGACAGTAGAGGTTAATCCGCATGCGCCACGGAAACATGTCGAAGCGGCAAAGGCAAACAGCACGTCACCACAATAAGGGCGGCGACTCCAGGATCGAGGCCATGTCCTGGATTAGGGGCAGTGCCGAAGGCAGATAGGTACACTCTGATATACAATGGCCCGGTTAAAGTTGCATTTGCTGAGAGGGCGTAAGGAGATTGCTTGCAGAAGCACGTGGAACAGGAGCCAGGACCGCCATTGTGGGAAATATCTCGAATGATTGGTATGTGCAGCGATTAAGCAGGGCGGAAGTCGTAAGAAGGCAGCTCGTCGGTACTTTGACTGTGATGAATCAGGTCAGCATGGAAGTGAATCTCACACCGCATCTACCACGACTGCGGCAGGTATCGAGATGAGGCCGGCGGACGTGGCAGGGCATCGCATGCGATGAGAGGTGAGGTGGTGGAGTGGCATGTCAACGGTTGAGCTAAGCGAGTTGTGCATGAACTACGCGAGGGGTGACGTTGACGACGGTCGGGATCGGAATCCTGACATGTTTTGCAACGCAGGGATCCGATCGTCTCTTTCCGCGCCTCTTTCTCTTTCCGCGCCTGCAATCTCTCTACCACCCGCAAACATCAAACACAAGGCCATCACTCCATCGCACCACCCCAGTCCTCCGCCTCCACCTCCACCTCCACGGCGTATAATCAAGGACTGCTTCTACTGTTGCGCGCGCTGTCCACGCTCGCACCCGAGCGTTCCATGAAGCACGCGACCCTTCAACACCTCCACCTCTAAGGCAGGAATCCGACTTCCTCAGTCTTGACCCTTCAACACATATCGACCAGTCGCCAACATGGCCTTCAACTTCAACTGGTCGCCGCTGATCGCCGACACCGATCGCGTGCGTGACATGCTTACGACGGCCCTGAACAAATCGCCGAAGCCGCCCATCATAGTCGACGACATCCTCGTCAACGAGCTGAACCTTGGATCAACACCACCCGAGCTGGAGATTCTGGAGATTGGCGATTTGGCAGAGGACAGGTTCAGGGGAATTTTCAAGATGAGCTACACAGGAGATGCGTATTTGACGCTGAAGACGCGGGTACAAGCAAATCCTTTGAATACATACCTATCGACAAAGCCGTCGTTCACGAACCCACAGCCGCTGGCGGCGAGTAGTTCGCTTACGATCCCTTTGCAAATCACACTGTCGGAGATTCGGCTGTCAGGCTTTGTCATTTTGGTCTTTTCTAAGCAAAAAGGCATAACACTCGTCTTCCGGAACGACCCTCTGGAATCGCTAAAGGTCTCATCAACCTTTGACGCAATTCCATTTGTGCGCGACTACCTGCAAAAGACCATCGAGAACCAGCTTAGGGTGCTGTTCATGGAAGACTTGCCGGCCATCATCCACAAACTCTCCCTGCGCATGTTCAACTCGGACTACCAAGTCGCGGACATTGTACAGCCGAAGAAGAATCAGGCGGAGCTCAGGGCACACGCTGATCCTTTTGCAAGTCTGTCATCCCTAGACGAGGACGGCAGTGCTTCGTTTACTCTGGACCCGCCAGCAGAGACCTACGCAAGCTTCTCACAGAAGAACCTCTTGCGTTTGGCCGCATTGTCAGAAAGCCAGCGGACCTTGTCTCTTTTTACACCCAGAGTGAGAGATACTGTATACCGCGCGTGGTCGAATGCCGGCGAGCGGAAAGATGCGGCATCGGGTGTAGCTACGCCAACCTACAGAACTGCGACGCTTTCGAGGATACACTCATCACTAGGCAAGACCAGTGTGGCTTCGTCTGCTGCGTCTGAGAGCTCAGGAGAAGCTGCATCTACTGCTTCAAGACCTACACTGCCGAGTATTTCGTCTACGACCTCGCTCCAGAGTCTCGGAAACTCGCGATCAAGGCCTCGCCAACGGAAGAGAAAAAACAGAGTGGTTGATCTCCGCAAGAAAGCGGTGGAGAACGACAGCGGCGAGGCTGCAAGCGCGGCTGGCAGCTACGAGGACGGTTCAAGTGCAAGCGGCACCCACTCGAATGTACTCTCCGGTTCTGGATCACAGCCGACAAGCGAAATTCCTCAAGTAGAGCGTCAAGGCGAAGTTGAGACACCACCTCGAAGCCCGAAGAAGAAGGTCGGTTTCCCGCCTGGCGGCAAAGACTTGCAAATCTCGCCGGACCTTGTCGACTCGAACCCGATCCGGCCTCCACTCACGCCGCACCAGCGGTCGTTCCACGGCCTCACAGATGACGACCTTACTCCACGAGCATCCGTGGTCTTGCCAAGCCGCGATGCCGAGAAGGAGCCTCGGCCTCAGCGACAACATCTACCTCGCATGCAGACGCTGCCCAAATCGAAATCTGTTGACTTACCCCGATCGCAATCGGAAGCCAACATCTCCAGGCTCGGAGCATCCTTCAACGAGGGCTCGACTGGCGGCATCCTCGAGCAGGCGTGGTTGATGAAGATGGCGCATGAGATCGCCAATCGTGTCGCCGAAGAGAAAGCAAGAGGCCACATGTGGAACAGCGCCGATGAAGACGACGCAGGTGGTGCTGAGGCACCGCCTGCGTATGCGTCGTGAAAAGCTCCTTTGTTGTTGTTATTCGCTTTATCACCCTTCGACTTTCACGAGCAGCTCTTGAGCGGACCGATTTGTTGGTCGATTGTTTTTATTTCTTTTCTGACGAACGGGTGTCATGGTATCGCGATACCCACACCCTTGACCTGACCTGGTATAGCATGGCGTTTGATGGATTGTAATTACGGTATCGGCGTATACCCTCACCCTGTAACGATTAAGAGCATGGAAGGATCGGAAGAATGTTATAGACGAAACCACCTCACCACTTACTTTGCATTCGTTTAGTAGCCGGACAAGGTATCACAAAAGTCATTGGATTCACAACTCTGAGAGCTTCATGATCGAACATCTACGAAACAAGAAACCCTCCAAAGACATGAGCTCCTTGTCGGCCCTCAGAGTTTACACCAACCCTTACCCTATGTATATCTCTCTGTCTTCGAAGAGTCGACTAATAAATCGCCGGTAGAGGCATGATCATCAGTTATGGTGTAGTGAATTAGCTACTGTGTCTACCTCTACCTCGTATCTAATCCGGTTCTTTAAGCATGGACATGGCGGCTTTACCTATCCCAACCTTCAACATCACCACCCAAACCTTGAACCCAACCCGAAAACACACACCCCATCCTTAAAGGCACAACTGTATCAGTTGACGTGAACGAAACACAATCACTCCAAAGTTCCAATACTGTCAGAAGCGAAGATCACCTTCCTTACAAATCACAAACACATCTCGCCGTTGAGAAAGCGGACCGAATGTAATTTTACTTCATTTGCAATTATTAGGTATGTATGTACTTTGTATTCTGAGTAGATGCGATGCGAGGATGATGCCTTGTCCTTGTACAGCCTTGTACAGTTTTCAAGCTTCTTCGTTAAATCGTGAAAATATGTTGTTGTTGTTGTAAGGGGCGACGACTCGTACACACATCCTTCTTTATGTGCAGTGTTCGGTCCTGTTCTCGCAATTCCTTTGCGTCTAGATCTTGCTCTCCACCTTCCTCTTCTTCGTCGTATCAGCTGTAGTTGGGTATCGATCGTAACGGTGATAAGTCTCTCAAAATGCGCATGCCTCCTTTCCGTCCATTCCCTTCCGTAGAATCCAAAATTGCAAACCTCCTTCCAAATCTCTTGACCGTTCCATTCGATGGCGGAAGAGACAGGTAGAATCGAATCTCGTCCCCCGCGAACGTCCTTCTCCTGTCCGCACGCACGCCAAAACTTGGCGTGTTTATAACAAATTCCTCCCAAGTATGGGCTGGCTCCTGATGTTGACATCGCGGCCCGCAGAACTAGAGACAAGTGAGTGAGTTGAGTGGGAGGCACGCCCCACCGTTTCTCTCACAGATCTCAGTCGTAAGACCATTCCTCCTGCTCTCGCGGTCGGGAGAGCGAATCTTCGATGCGCTCGCTGCTTCCTTTTTCATTTGGCTTCAGCCCCCCCTCGTCCGCGATGTAACAAACATCTAGTCAATCGTCAAGCTCCAGCATGCGCCGAATGACCGAAACCTCGGCGTGGTTGCGGTAGTTCTTCATGCGATGGCACCAGACAACCTCGCCCTCCTCGAACAGGAACTCGCCTCCGATTTGGAAGATGTTGCCGCCTTTGACGACGTCGCGCTTGCGGATGGCCAGCTTGTCGTCGCCGTGGAGAGAGGCCGCGGACATGGCGTCGGTGGTCTGCTGCTCCTCCATTGCGTCCAGCTGCGCCATGTCGATGTCCAGGGCCGCCTGCCTCTTTTTGCGCTCCGAGGCTTCCATCTTCGACTTGTTCAGCTCGGCCTGGCGTGCTTTGACGCCCTGGCGGATGGTGGCGAGTTGGCCTGCGGCCCAGGCGACGGGCGAGATGTCTTTCATGTACTCTGGGCGTTTCATTCCGATGTTAACGGAGAGCACCATCCCTAGACGTTTGAAGAGCGCGCGCGTGGGCTCGGCGTAGATGGGGAACGGGCAGCCTGTCTTGAGCTTGTAGAAGGGAATCAGCTCTGGGTGGCCGCAGCCGATGACGACGATGCTCGTGGGCGTCGGGATCGAGAAGTATTCCTGCATCGTGATGTTGTCGCTGATCGCTTTGAGGTAGGCCTGGCAGGCGCCGCAGTAGAAGTGGCGGATGAAGATGATGAGTTGTCGCGTGTGTTGCGCCGTCGCTTGGTGGTAGAGGCGGCCGAAGGGCATGGAGGTGCCGTCTGAGGAGAAGATGGGGATGTTGTAGGCGGCCGCGAGGGTCGCGCGGTCGGGGCACTCGTCGCTGATGTGTTCGTGCTGGTCGGCGGAGTCGGAGCGGAAGCGTGCGAACCATTCGTCTGGGCCGACCACGTTGACGCTGTGCTCTGCGCTGTGCGAGCTGTGGGTTTGTCTTCGCTTCATTGCGGGTAGATTGGCGGATTTGTTCTGTTGTGACAGCGCTTCGGTTGGAGAGTTTTCGAGGCTAGTCGGGGCTGTCGAGTGGGCATTGTTGTCTGCTGACGTGACGGAGTCGTTGCCTGTCGAAGCTTGCGAGGGTTTGCTGTAGTGAAAGCCATTTCGCCTTTCGTCAAAGGCGATTGAACTGGCTGTCGGGGAGGTTGTAGACGCTGCGGACCTGATGCTGTGCGATGGAGGCGCATACGCCTTCTCGAACTTGGAAGTCCCAACCGGACTGATTGATCGCTCTCTCGACATGTTGATGTGGTGTGGGTATTTCCTTTGGAAGGATCAAGGATTGCGATTCGCCAAGCTCGTAGGATTGGACTTTCACCAGGCGTCGTGGAGCTTCCCCTGTCTTGGAATCGCGGTCGGCCTTGGAAGTGTGCAAATGGAGTTCTTACGAGTAAGACAGAGAAAAGAAGAGCAGCGTAGCAGCAGTTCACGTTCAGTACCGAGGAGCGCGAGCTAGGAGGACGGTGGTGGCACTACTGAACTGCTGCTGTGCGACCACAACCTTTGGAAGCCCTGGAAGGTGTCGGCATTTCTATGTGGCATGCGTGTCGGGCCAATGGTTCGAGGCCGTCGAGGCCCACCTTTTCGCCATAGACCCAGTGAGTCCTTGTCTTGGTCATCTGGGACGTCACCGCCGGTCCGCGCTACTCGCCGATCATTATCGTTCGTTCCAGATATGGACGTGTGTGCAGCACGGTGATTATTGATCGTCCATGCCACGTTCCCTTTGCCCGCACAACGACTTCGCACAACGACTTCGCACGACACGCTCTCGCAGCAGAGTCTTGCAGAGCGGATGTTTCCTGGCTAGCCTGTTCATGTGTAGACGCCGACGCAAGCCCCGAACAAGATTTCCAATCGGTGGCGGCGGCGCTGTCGGCCAGGCCGTGAAGACCCTCTTAGCTGCATGCAAGGAGATTCTCAGAAGCCGTGATATTCCCAGCACGGCGGCGCATGGACAAGGCGTTGTAAGCTGTGGCGGATGGCCAGATGGCAGAAGCACCTCTCGGTGGCCGATGCAGAGATAGCGCCGTCGGGATTCCTGGAGGACTGAATCTGTCGGCTTGCCATTCAGGGGGCTGATAAACGTTCCTTTACGTCGTTGCTGCGCTGTGCCTTCTGCACGCTCTATTTGAGGCTTACATCCCACGTTTGAGTTAGACTTCCGATAGCTATAGCCTGTCGGACCTATCACGCGTGGTATGCCGGTCATGGAAGACGGACCGCGCGTGTATGACATGACATGACGCTTTCTGTTGCTTTTGCTGGATCGATCTTCTCCTGGTCCGGATCGGGGCATTCCGTTAATCCTGGACTAGGTTGACACCCAAGCTATCCGGGTGCGGTCGAATCCTTCCCGCCCTTCTAGGAGCGCTCGGATTGATGGAAGGATAAGAGCCGGCATACACGTGCTGAAGCTCGAAAGGTAGCGGTATGCACCTCTTCCATCCTGTCGTTGTTGTTGTCGCAATGGATGGACATGAGTCGAATCAATCGTTGCCCTCATGCGTATACTCCTTCCAATTTCGTTAGCAGGGTCCAGCCGTGGGCGGAATCATGTATCTCGCAACCTTACTGTGGTGACTAAGGAATGCCCCGCGTAGAGAGTTTTGTCCTTTAGGCACCATGCCACGCCAACAACTCTAGCACGACACACGTGCGCAATCACTGTACAGGGGAATAACATCGCAATTTATCGGAAGTTCAGATACACTTCGTCACGTCACACACGTGTAAGCACGATCTGTCAAAATTCAAATAGATTGGCTTGGTCGAAACCTAAACAGCACTCTGCATGTTTGCAATAGCACCTGTGACTTGCGTCGTCTGTACAAAACAACAGCCCGTTCCGTGAAGACACTCATCCCAGTCTCAAGTATATCGCGAAAGCCGGCATATCGTCTCCTCGCACCACAGCGATTCAGCTTCGGTGTTGATGTACCAACCATCGTCTATCAACTGCCGTTCTGCCTCCTTCCACCGCTTCAGTTTCTCGGGCTGCTTGAAATCAAGATCGCCCAACCTAGCCTCGATAATTCCACCCTCACCGGCTCTGACAAAGAGCGTGCAATCGCGCAGCGTCATGGCACGGCAGAGATCGTAAATACCCTCCGCGCCAGAAACTCTCAATACACCTCGCGGATCCAGGAACTTCTGCTGATCGCGTAGGATGGCGAATAGAGGCTGAGCGCCTTCGGCAAGAAAGTCCGCCAGCTGAGGCTCGCGTGTTGCTTTCCTCGCCGCTCGTTGCCTGTCGTCCTTTCTCTCACTGACAAGATCGAGAGGACAGCTGCTCTGTTCGTCCGTAGCGGTGCGTTTGCCTTGGGTCGCTCGCTGGGCGCGCAGTGCACATGTTCGGCAGCGCTTTGCGTTGGAAGGCGCATTTGGCGACTGCAGAAGCCATTTGGGTTTGATTTCTAGCATCGCTTTGCCGGCTGACGGCCTCATGTCCGTCACCAAAAGGCCATATCGCTCGTCCTGAGGTAAGAAGTCCTGATCACGGCGAGATGGACGGTTGAGAGTATCGATGGCGCGGTTCAAAGCTTCTGCCATGCCATCGTTCAAGCGCACGAGTTCGGGCTGCACGAGGCAGTCTGGCGGGAACAGAGGTCTGAAATTGGTGTTGAAAGACTCCACTTGCTCTGTGGTGGTCTGCACGTGTGATAGATCTTTGCGTAGGCGCAACAGCTTGCTTCTCAGAGAGGTGGGGAGTTCGGTGCCGGCTTGGAGGATGCTGAAGATGAAGTTTGCGCCGCCTTCGTTGAGGTACTTGATTTTGCAGGCGACAAGCTCGTCTGTCCGAGTCGTCGAGAGCTGCGGTGTCTCGCCTTTGGTATAGTAGGCCGTGACTGACATGGCGATGACCTTTTATCGAGGATACGCGACCTGCCAAACTCGACCTCGATCAAGTCAGCGCCGTGGAGAGGAGGCCATTTCAAAGGTACAGGGTAAAAGTCAATTTCTCCACCGTCGTGACACACAGTGGCATGATCTCTCGTGATCTCTTTCACTTACACCACGCGTGCCTCACGTGGCAACAACAGCACTTGCATATCAACAGCGTGATAGAAAAAAACGGGAGTGCAGAATGCATGGAAGACGACAAGCTTCTTGAGATCATCACACAGAACCCACAAGGCTGCATGCATGAGCACACAACCTCAGCTTGCTTGTGCCCTTGCAAAACCATCCCCCGCCCGCCCCAAACTCAACGCCTTTTTCCTCTTAGCCGGGTTACCCTTAACCACATCCTGTCATCATCATCATCGTACATCATTCGATATATATATTGCTTTCCCCCATTTCCGGCTCCTCGCTGTTGTAAATGGACTCTTCGCCACAACTCCAGCACGTGCTGAAGAAAATGGCCGAATCAGAACCCACCTCGCTGCCCACGCCGTCGGCTTGTTTGGCTGGTAAGTGCGATTGCTATCTATTTTTCTTGTTGTGTATGCCTACCTCTATGCATTTTAAGAGTCGTCGAACCATACCTGGAGAGTCACAGCAGACCCCATGGAAAGTACTTTCAAAACACGTTCAAGTCCCAAATCCCATATCATAAGCAAACGACTTCAAGACCAATCCAATCCATCAATACCCAATTTCCTTCATCCCATAACCAGATATTTGTTAACCATTAGATGTACCACGCCGACAACAGACTTCTGCCTCATCCCAATCGGCACCCCAACGGCCTCCGTCTCAAACGAAGTCGCCGCCGTCCAACGCCTCTTGAAGAAAGCCAAGAACATCCAATACACAATGCACAGCGCCGGAACGACTCTTGGTAAGTTTTGATATAACCAGCCAACGTACCCATCCACAACTCCAACCTATCCCGAGACGAGAGACGGGCAAAAAAAAAACGCCACAATCCATCCCATCAAACCACCCCTCCCCCAACCAGATAGTATGTTAACAACCAAGCAGAAGGTCCCTGGGACGAAGTAATGCGCGTGATCGGCCAGGCCCACACCCTCCTGCACGCCAACGGCGTCGTGCGCATCCAGAGCGACATCCGGGTCGGCAGCCGGACGGACAAGAAGCAGAGTCCTGCCGACAAAGTGGCGAAAGTGGAGGCTTTGCTTGCTGCAGACAACAAAGATGAAGGTGAGGGTGAAAAGGGACCGGCGACGACGAAGAAGGACGGGAGGTATGTGGCGGAGACTGGGAGTGGGGGTGACACGACGGTGGATAATCAGGAGCAGGGTGTTGTGCCTTAGGTTTTGGGATGGGGATGGGGATGGGATGGGATGGGATGGGATGGGATGGGCGCTGAGCTGGACTGCAATGATGGGCAACGAGAGGTAGCCAAGTCCATGCTTCATGAGGAGAAGTAGCTGTGAGCAGTCTAATAAACACCTAGCTCATCACGGACGATACTGCCTCTGATTCAAAATATCGTCCGGTAGAAGTATATAGAGGCAGAGGGTTAGGGATGGGGTGGCCGCGAGTCCCTTTCTTGTGTTGCATGGTGGCATTTATCGTTCGTTCGTCATGATTCGGATGCGAATATTGTGATTGGAGACCTGTGTCCGCGAGGCTCGCCAATCCCTGGGGACTTTGGATCGTGAGTCGAAGACTACAAAGATGGTGACTTTTTTGGATTGTGAGGTTGAGCTTTTGGTACTGTCAACGTGCCTTGAATGGTCGCATTCACGTTCCCTCTCTCTCTCCGTCCCAAAGACATCCCTCTCAATGAGCCTGAGAACTTGTCAATCGTACTACACGCACGTCAGCCTCGAAAAAACGCAGCGAGCGATTCCACCAGCAAAGCAGACCCAACCCTCGCCGACCCGATGAAATCGTCAATCCTTCGCAGCCCATCCCTTCAGTTTCCCAAGCCCTTTCACCAACGGACTCTCAGAAACAGAGCACCACGCCTTACCCTTCTTCACCACTGGACTGCCATCAACAGCATCACGCCCCGCCCCAGCATGCACGAACACATGCCCACCATCCGACTCTAGCGTCCACGTAACCCCATAGTCTTTCCTCTGCATTTCAGTCCCACAGCAGCCCGAAAAGACCTCGCTGGGCGGCGAATTAACAGCCAGCGTGAACAGATTCTGCGGCTCCGAGAAGTCCTTGTACCACGTCTTGTGCAGGACAAAGTAGCAGAAAGCGCTGACGTTGAGCGCAAAGACTCCTAGGAGGACGATGAGGAAGGTTTTCTGGTATCGAGAGGTGCCGCCGGAAGCGTACTCTTGGGCGCGGATTTTGGCGATGAAATTCGCCGGGGCGCCGTCTGAGGAGAGGAGGATGCCGTTGGAGGAGAGGTTGGCGGCGTACTCCCAGTAGTGGATGAATGGGGCGTCGAGGGTGGAGTGCAGGAGGGTGTTGCCGGCTAGTACGGCGAGAGCTTCTGCTAATGAGGGTTTTGCTGGGTCTAGGTGCGGTTCGCGGAGCATAAGTTGGGAGAGAAGGCGCGCGTTGGCGGACCTGCCGTCAAATGCGCCGTCGTTCAGTGCTAGAGCGTGAACCATCTCGCTGGCAACCATTGGCCAGTCGCGGCTTATGGTGCTGTTACCATTAGGGGCACCTAGACCCTGCTTTGATTCGAAATAACGCATTGAGCCGGTGGTGGAGTTCGTTTCGTCACAGACTGCTTCCAGCACGGCTGTCTGCCCACTTGCCTGATAGCTTGTATAGCAATAAGGGCTTTGGCTGACTTGCAATTGGCAGAGGAAGTAATCGAGTCCGCTGGAGGAGTCTTCTGGGAGATCTGTACTGTGCGACTTCCCGAGGACATAGACGGAGCTGCGACCGTATTGCAGGCCACCGTTGCCAGTCCCGTTGACGAGGGTGTTTTAGTCTTCGGGGAGCTTCATGAAAACTGGCGGCCAGGCGTAATCGCCATACTTCTCGCCCCAGCCGAAGATGTCGTCCAGCTCTGTGCCGCCGAGATACGGAGAAGGCCTGGACTTGGAGAAGCTGAGCTGAGCCGGCCAAGTAGTCTGGTTCAGTGGGTCGTCGGTCATATTCCATGTCGAGAAGGCGAGGGGAGCAATCTGCTCTTCTGACACAGTGGCACAGAGTGAGTGGAGGACGGGTGAAACCACGGATGCGTTGATCGTGTACCTGCCAACTCCATCAAAGTCTTCGGGCTGTGAAATGTTGTTCGAAGGGTCCTTTGCGGCTGTGACCACACCAGCGTGCGGAAAGGCAATGCTCACATTGTTGACGATGATGCCAGTGTTTTCGTCTTTGAAGGCAGCAGTGTGGTCCAGCTTGTTGCCCATCCAGGGTGCGATCACGGTAGTGTCGTTGCTGAACAGGGCAGTGCCATTGGGTCTGGCATATGAACTCGCGCTGCGTGCTTCCAGTCCGGTGGACCACATGCCCAGGTAGGTGAAGTAGTTTTTGTACGCCATCGCAGCATGCTCGATATGCGCACATGTATTGGCATGCTCGGCAGGATCGACTTCGGCAGGTACTGGAGTGTAGCAATTCGCCTTGATGTATTGGGCGTTACCGAACGATGTACGCACACGTCCTTGCATGAACTCTTCTTTCCAGTCGCCAAACTTCAGCTGCGGTTGCACCAGAGTGGCGGCAGCAGGGGTGTAGAGCATCGCAAACAAGGCCGATATGATGGAGATAAGACCAAGAGCAGTGATGCCCGCGTAGCGAACACTTTCCCAGCGTGAAAGCAGGGTGAACGGCTGCAACAACCAGCCTCTCATGTTCAGTTCGGCGAGAGTGACTCCTGACCGACGCTGCGTACTATGCGCCTTCCTCGCCAGTTGCTGACCAAGAAGGAAAATGATCGCAGAGACAAAAGAGAGCTCAACGGTTTTCGCGACGGCGGCCGTGATGAGCGTTGCCTGAGATGGAGTCACTCGACCGTTGGTACGCACCGTCTTCCAGCTCGGTCCATTAACAGCCGCAAAAGCGAACAGGCCTGACATGACAGTGGAGTAGGCTGACGCCACAATGGCGAAGAAATAGAGCCAGTTTCTCCGAGTCCCCTTCATCTCTTTGACGCCGTCACACTTGTGTTTTGTTGCGAAGTCTCCATAGGCAGAGTGGAGAGAAGCTCTGTGGTGTTTCAGCAAGAGGCTGGACTGCGACTCGTGAGGAAGAGGAGGGTTCCTTGACGACTTGGAGTGAAAGGCAGGTATTGACTCGGCCTTGTAGCTGTACGGGCTGAAAGTACTCGCTGGCGACTGCCCAAACTGCGTGGCTCCGGAAAGTCCGCCAGTCGAAGGCGGCGACAAGAGGGGATGTGCCGAGCTTGGCGTACGCTTCAGTTCTGAGTCCTCGATTGATGCGGTATTGCGGTGGGACGCAGGCATGGAGTCGTTGTCGAGTGAAGAGCGGTCTGCGCAACTGATGTCAATTCCCAAGCCGGTCATCTCCGCGAGCTGGATTGAACGGGCCCGTTCACGAGCGTCTTGTTGCTTTGCGTCGTCCATTGAGTGCAGAGTAAATGGGTGAGGGTGGTGTTGTAGCAATGTTCCTCGATTCCCCAGCTCAGAGGATTGTCGCAGTAATATGCGTTCAAGTTTGCCGGCCGGCAGGTCAGGAGCTCAGTTCAGATCAGGAGGCGGTCCAATGCGGTGCAGGTCACGGCGAGGCGACCTCTAAAAGAAGATACAAACCGAGACCCGGGATCACAGAACACACGGGTAGTTGCAGAGGGGTGGTGGGATGACGATGGTTAGCAACCAGCTTTCAGGTTTCACTTGTCTGAGCGGGTTGAATGTGCGCAAAGGAGACGTGGGCGAAACCTGGCCGATCAAGCGCGTGGTGTGTTCAAGCGACTGTAGCACCCGTGTTGGACGTGGCGCAGCCTGGGGGATCTAGATGGAGTTGAAAGGATGGCTAGTTGAATTACCTGCATGTGGCGTGGGATACTGAAGCGGTTCAGGAGAGATGGACGATGGCAAGGTGATGTAACTAACGGTGGTGATTTGATGAAATGACCGACTTCTTTGAAGGTCTTGCTTGGTCGGGTGGTTCAGGTCAGTGTTGTGTTACAACTCTAAGCGGGTGGTGTAAGGGTAAAAGTGATGGGAGGTTGATGTGCCACATCCACGCAGCTCGGCACAGGCACTAGCTAACGCTGCAGCAAGTGGATCACATGATCATCACGTTGGAGGTGTAAGTGAAGTGCCGGTAGTCGAAAGGTACGAGGAGTGTGAAGAGAGATAGGTACGTACGAGAGTGTGAGAGATAGAGGATGGCATTACTCTGGGGATGCATAGAGCGGGTTAGCCAATCACATCGGCGCCGGACTTCAAGCGCAGACCCTTGTCTCGCTTGCTGGAGGCTCGCCAAGTTAGTGTAAAGTGGCCGCTCCATTGGGCATTTTGTTACTCGTTGAGACGAAGACGACACCCCCTCGTTCGCTTTTGCCGTCTCCTGCTGCACTTGCGCTGCTTTTGCTTGTCCAACCGCAACTGTCTTACCCATCAAATCATTCGTTTCCTATCCGCTGGGACTTTGGCCCAAGACTCGGGACAGCACAAGCGATTGTCGGAGCGGTGAATACGATCCGTCACTTTTGCAGCTGCTTGACGACTAGAGCGCCCACGACTATTCCCAACTACACCCAGCGACGATTCTTATCACCGCGCAGTCGCGGCATCCCTATTTCGCGCGCCGCCTACGAGCTTCAACGAATTTCCCTCGCTACGAAAACGACCGCTCCACAGCTCACACCATCCGAGCATGGAACAAGCACAAGCAGGCTCCGGCCTGGTGGATTTGCCTGCACCCCACACGATTCCTCATGATAATGGGAGCAACGAGACTACCAGCAATGGCTCGGCGCCTGAAAAGATGAGCGCCTACTCCCCGCCTCAACAGACCATACCCAGCAAGAGAACACGGAACACCAAATCGAACCGTGGAGGTGTCGAAGACATTGCTCTCTGCGCAAGTCCCGCTGGCTTTCTGACAACCAAGAGCAAAGGACATGCGGAAAGGGAAAGCATCGGAGGTATGCTGCGCAAAGCCATGGTCAATCACCAGCTTGGAATATCGCTCAACCTGATCCTCCTGGTGACTTTGACATACATACTCTTCCCAAGCTTGAGGGAGCGCGTGGGCTCTTTCTTCACCCTGCAGTACCCGACTGGCAAGGCGGGCGAGTTCAGCATTGGACCAAGAGATGTGTATCTCGTGGCGGGCTACGTTGTGCTGTTCACGGGCTTGAGGGCGGCATTAATGGACTACCTGCTCTTACCGCTGGCCGGATTAATGGGAATCAGATCCAAGAAGTTGCGAGTGAGGTAAGTTGAATGGAAGCCGGACAAGCTTGACAATTGCTGACTTTACATTAGATTCGCGGAACAAGCACACCTTTTACTCTACTACGGCTTCTACTGGACCTGGGGCCTCGTGGTTTTCATCCAAGACACTCCAGAGTCCTCATCAACATCATTCCTCGGCCAGATGAATGATCTCCTGATCTCACTTTGGCGCGATTACCCACGCCTGGTGCTAGGCACATCGCTGAAGCTATACTACCTCTCCCAGACGGGGTTCTGGGTACAGCAGATCTTCGTCATCAATGTTGAAGAACGTCGCAAGGATCACTGGCAAATGTTCACGCATCACATCGTCACGATCTTCTTGCTCGCATTTTCCTACGGATACAGGCAGATGCGCGCCGGCAATGCTATTCTCGTCCTTATGGACGTGGTCGATCTTATCTTCCCGGTATGCTTGCCTGGAACCGAGACATCGAATTCTTACTAACATGGATCACAGCTTGCCAAGATCTTGAAATACATGAAATTACAGACAGCCTGCGATATTGCTTTCGGTATCTTTGTAGTCCTCTGGCTCGGTGCACGACACATCTGCTACGTCGCAATCTGCTGGAGCATATACGCCCACGTCGCGACGGTAACGATGCCTTATGGAACTTACAGCACGCTCGATGGCTCACAACTGAACACCAATGGCGGCACTGGAGTTCTTGACAACCTACTTCAACCACTCCTGAACCCGGCTGCAAAGACTGTCGCCTTCAACTCTCAGATCCGAAACATCTTCCTCGGACTCCTTGGTGGCCTGCAGGTGATCACGATCGGATGGTTTGTCATGATCTGCCGCGTGGTTGCAAAAGTACTGCAGGGCCATCCAGCAGACGATTCACGATCTGACGACGAAGGCGAGGACGAGGACGAGGAGCTTCAGGACGAAATCGAAGCCAAAGAACAACTCCAAATGTCTTCGACTCAGCAGGACAACGGCGTGCCATACAAACTCCGCACAGAACCACAGGCCGTGGCTGGCGCAGAACGCAAGTTCATTGAAGTCACTGCCAGCTCCGAGGACCTCAAGTTCACTTCATCGCGGCCCAGCAGCAAGCGCAAGGGCAAGGGCGGAATTTCCTCCGGCCTGAACTTGGGCGAGCACAAGGACATCCTGAACAGGATTGGATGCCTCAGCGATGAGCAATTGGCACGCGAAAAGGAGCTGAGGGACAGCAAACAAGACGGCAGGAGGAAGTAGGACTCACTCCATGTTTTTACTCCTGGCCACTGTCCAGCTTCCAACAACACAGGTGGCGGCAGTGGCGAAAAGCGAGTCGCGGCCTATCGTCGTTAGCGAGTACGTGTTATTTTCGTCGCAGCGTCTTCTTTCTTCTACAAATGCTAGATGTATAGATTGCCTGTTTCTTCGCAAGAGAAAACTCTACACAAGTCTATCCCATGACTTCGTTTCCAATGTCCTCAGCCAAAGAATTCACAACTTCACTCCATCACTCCCCAACCCTCCCTTCCCCTTCCTCGCAGCAATCCACTGAAACTCATTCCCCCCATCCGCCTCACTGCTCAACACCTCCTCGACCTCAACCTCAAACCCAACCCCCTCCACCATCGCCCGATTCAAATCCACCGGGAACGAACTCCAAAAAATCCCCCGCCCCATCATCTCCCCATAGATCTCCTCTTCGTCCACCGTCGCGAAATTTATCACGAGTAGGCCGCCGGGTTTGAGCCAGGCGAAGATTTTGGCCAGCATGGATTTTTGCTCGGAGCGCGGCAAGTGGAAGAGGGTGAAGAAACACACGACACCGTCAAGGGTGTTGGGGGGAAGGGAGAGGGTGGTCATATCTGAGGTGGAGAATTGGATGTTGGTGGGATTGGTGGAGGGAGGGATGCAGTGGGTTTTTGCGAGGGTGATTTGGGCGTGGGAGATGTCGTTTGCTAGGACTCGGGCGCCGCGGTTGAGGAGCAGGCGGGTTATGGGGACGCCGGGGCCGCAGCCTAGTTCGAGGATGTAGGGTTGTGATGGTTTTGGTGATAGTGATGGGGGGAGGTTTTCGAGAACTTTGTTGGCGTATCTCTCTCGGGGGGAGGGTTAGTGGTCGATCCAGGTTAGGTACCAGTCTGCGAGGCTGTCGTAGGCTTGCTCGACGATTTGTTTGGGGTCGGACATTTGGGTTGGTTATATGGATGTTGGTCGTTGGTGGTTAGTTGATGCTGTGCGTATGCTGTATGCTGTATGCTGTATGCTGTTTTTGATTATGTATGAAGAACAAGGGGTGATCGATTGGTACAGTCAAAGGGCAAGATTGATCTCAAGATTAAAGGAATGTGTTGAACGTCCCATCAGCCCTCACTCTTGAGCCCTGTCATGGAACCGATTGGAAGACAGCCACCATCGCTTTCGCAAAGGAGATATCTGTGGCGGCATCGTTTGTTGGGCGTGTTTGTCAGCCCGCACGACTCTGAAACCCGCTTCGCCTACACGGTACGGGATGGAGATGTTCTTCGACCGGCCAATGTGCCCTAGAAGGAATCCATCGCGTCCTCTTACGGCATTTCTAGACACGCATAGTCTAGGGCTTAGGCGAGATAAGAAAATCGAGTCGAGATGGAATACGACTGGGTATTGGACGAACAACGAGATGTATGTAGGTAGTTGGAGCACGCGGCGCTAACTTGTGCAACCAACGCTTCGATCAGCATGCTGTCTGAGCTGAGATGGTCCCACGTGTCCCAAAACTCAAAGTCAGGGACGCGATACCCATGACTTGCAACGACAGTGATGCCTCCAGACAGAAGGGCTCCGCCAGTCAATACTGAACCTCCCACCCGCGACTATGATGCTGACACGCTCTGGAGATCGAAACCTCTCACTCCAGCGCAAATCCTGGCGCACGACATCAAGTTGGAGTCTCTGAGGGCAGACCGTGGACCAATGTTAGAGTGCAACGAGAGAGCTCCATCGTCTCTCGTGCCAGATGCTGCAGCAACGACCAGTCGAGCCGATTTTGCACGGTCCGAAGCAGCAGCTGTCAACCCGATAGAGGAACGCAGGTTCAAGCGACTGGAAGAGGACTTCGGCTGGATCAGACACCTGCGTCTGAAAGACAGATCAAAACCTTCTGCGGATGGCTCGCAGCCGGCAGCAGCAAACTGTCGCTGGATTCACTGCTCGTCAAAGTATCCCGAATATCTCAATGGCTTCCTGTACGCTCTCGTGGAAGACACCAAAATTGTTTCCGAGTGCATGCACTTATTGGACAACGCCGTGCAGCAGAAACAGCGGTTTTCGAAGCACGGGAAACACTTCGTGCCATTCGTAACTCCTTTGACACCCCGATCGCAGAGCGGCGACCGGCCATCTTACCCAATGCTTATTTCGACGCCATGGCTGGACTGGTCTATCAACGGACAGACTCCACCGCTACGCTTCCAAGTTGATCGCAAGGAGGGCTACAACTCTTCTCGCTCCTCATGTCACCCAATGCGGTCTCTTCTGGCGTACTACTTCCGCCTTGAAGATACTCGGGAGAGGGAAGTCTCACAAGTATTTTCACGCAACAAGCCGTGGCAGGGAGATCGGGAGATCGACCTCAGGATTCGGCAATGGTACGGCCACTATCCATCGGCCTTGAACGTGGATGAGCTCTGGCTGCTAGCCATTGATGCTGAGCACATTGTGACATTCTCGAGCAATCAGACTTGGAAAGCTAGGTGGCCTCCTCTACAGCTGACGTCGCGCATCAGCGATGTAGCCTTCCGCGACGTGAGGAATATGTTCCACCGATCGCACCAGAATGACACCCAGGAATACACAGCGATGACACATGTTATTACTGCGCTATCTGGCGCAATGGGCATGATGCACCGCAGCTTCTGGCAGGATCTCCCGCTGTGTCTGACCGATAGATTCGCAGGGCATCTTGGACACTTGCAATATGGTTTGCACCGTTCACCCACTACGAAGCTCGTGATGGACCTTCTGGCGTGCCAAGAGGAACTTAACATCGTGATTCAGATCACGCAGAAGCAGCTCGATCTGATCCATGAGATCCACGAACTGACAGGGACAAGCACTTCTCAAGACCAGCACGCTTCGCCAAGCTCACCACGCCGTTCTATTCCGCCGCTCACTTTGCCGGGTGACCCACCAGTATCAGCACGATCAACCCATAACACATTCTACCACCCACTGACCGCAAATCCCATTGCAAAACTCCAAGACAACTTACAGAGAGAGCTATCCGACCTCCAAGACCTGCGCGACAACGCAAACACATTGGTATCACGGACTATCCAGCTCGTAAACCTCCGAATGGAGAGCTCATCGAAAGCAATGCTCGTCTTCACAGTCGTCACCATCATCTTCCTACCTCTGAACTTCGTCACCTCCTTCTTCGGCATGAACGTCAGCGACATCAGGAACATGGAAGCCACGCAGTCTCTGTTCTGGTTAGTTGCCATGTGTGTCACGGCTGGTGTCTTTGTTGCTTCGATTTTCCTGGCTTTTCAGGGAGGGAAGATTCTGGACAGAATGCTTCTCTGGATCGACGCACGGAAAGAACGGGCTGCTTTGAAGGCCCCGGCGTACACTGGGAATCTCAGACTGGCCGGCGCCTACGATCAAAATGGCTACAAGATGAGATGAGTCCTGGTGAGGTCTGACTATTTTCTGTCTTCGGTTCTGGCAATCTTCTTCTCGGACAACACAGAAGTGATACCTGGAGAATGGCAGAGTCTGAAAGCTCCGACATACACAAGGAATCTTAGATTGCCCGGCTCTCACAATACTAATTGCCATAAGCTGAGACGAGTGCTAGCAAGGTCTGATGAATTCCTGTCTCCATTTCTGACAATCTTCTTCTCGGGAAACACAAAAGCGAAACTTGGAGAATGAAAGGCTTCCCGGTCTCGGTTGTGATTCTTTGAGACAGGGTTTGCTTGCTCTCTGGACCTGGCTCATTGAAGTCACAGTATCATCTTCTTTCACTGAGTATGTTGTCTTTACCGAGCCATATGGCGTTTGTTGCACAATCCGTGCGGATTACAGAAAGCACGAACCATACCAACTCCGTGAAGCATAGTCCGTTTTGACTGTCAACTTGCACGGATTGTTCCATGCCGATCCACTGCAGATCTACAGAACCACGAGAACTATACAAGGCATGATCTATTCTGACTGCTACAAAGAGGTCCGTGCGGACTGTACGACGGGTGCCCACAGTTCGCACGGATTGTGTATGATACGGCTACCTGCATCAACGCACAACAGAGGCAAATTGCTTGCAGTCACTTAGTGACACCAACAAAAGCCTCTTTTACTGCACTCAACACAAGCGCAAAAACGTTGCTTCACAAGCATGCATACTTTAATTTGTCTCCGCTGCGTCAATGGATGTTTGTTCTCAGACAAGCGAAGAGCATGTGTCTCAAAGCATTTCCTACCAGAGTCCCAAACCAACGAACAGGTATTTGAGGAGTCTTGTCACCACGACACTGACCTGAGCAATACTTCTCCACCACCACATCATACAACCACTCCTCCTCAAGTATTATACTCTGACCAATTCCCAACATGATGTTCGCCAACAGGTACGAGTCGCCGACGCCGCCGCCGAAGAACCTGCCTCACCAGCCACCTCGCCTCGCCTTCTTCATCTCTCGCAACAACGGCAACATCGTGCCGCTGATTCCGGCGGATGAGCTGCCGTACAGCGTTCGTCTGAGTGGAGTCCAACGCTCCATGCGTATGGGGGACACCTGCGGCATGCAGCATGTCGGCAGCCTGCCTTTCACCGGCCAGTACTTCAGGCTGGACGAGAATTTGCAGCAAGCCATCCTCACAAACGCAAGCCACCACAAAATCAACAGCAATGTCTCCGCGAAGCAATTCTTGGCTCCAGACGCCATGATCCGCCAGAACACTGGCGACATCACCCCATCTCCCACCACCTCTCTGCCCGCCGCAGACCCAACCGCCGTCCGCCAGCTCCCAGCCTCGACCATGGCTTCCACTTGGCGCAGACAAGGCGAAGCTATCTCCGCCGCATCATCATCGGCCCAAGCAACTATCGACGCTATCCTGGCCTCCGAACCTCGCCCTGTTCGTAACATCCACACCCCGCCTGGAGGCCCATCGACACCATCATCCCTATCTCGCAACGGCGGCACAAACACGCCAGAGTCCAGCGACAAGGTGTACTGCACGCACTGGATCCGCCACGGCGAGTGCGATTACATCCAGCAGGGCTGCCGCTACAAGCATGAGATGCCGAACAAAGCTACGCTGCAGAGTATCGGCTTCAGGACTGTGCCTCGTTGGTGGCAGGAGAAAGTCGCTCCCCAGCTTGGCCGGAGTGCCAATACAGTCGATAACGCGCTGAAGCCTTCGCAATGGATACCGTTGAACGGCAGTGACGAAGATTCTGATATCACTTCCGAGTCTGATGAGCCGGATGCCATGTCGGAGGTAGACGAGAGCGAAGACAGTGACGAGAAGGAGGAAAAGCCAGACTCTCCGGCCGATACTGTGAAGGCGATTGATCCCACACCAGCGACCAAGCCCATGATGAAACAACCGGCCAAGACTGCCACACTTCCGGCCTCGACGATGACTTCCGCAGAAGCTTCTCCGACCATGCAGGCATTGCAGCCGGTGCCGAACACAATCACCAAAAGCATCCGCGAACCCTCCTTGACCTGTGGCGATCTCATTGACTTCAGTCCCGCGGATCCAACTTGCAAGGCCTTCCCAGCTCTCCGTTCCTCTCGCCCTTCCTCTTCTTCTTCGTCCGCTTCTTCCACTACCGCAGCCCACGAGCTCAGAATGCAAGAAGTCAAGCCAGCTCCAGAAGTTCAAGCTCCTGCTCTCGCCAGAACCCAACACAACAAGAAGCAGACCGCAGCTCCGTCCCCGACCCCATCTCCGCCGCGCAAAATCTTCGTCCCAGCCGGTGAATCCAAGGAGTACCACATCGCCCATGCCCGCCGTAGCAACACAGAAGCAGTCCCGTCGCCCGAAGTGCCTGCGATCAAATTCACCCTGGGAGGCGAAAAAGCCAAAGAAGCTGCTGCCGCGAAGCAGACCAAACACCAACAGCGCCCCCAAGCCAAAAACTCCTCGACCACGAATAAGCGCCCGACTCTTGCCAACTTCGCCTCTGGAAAGAGTGGTCTGATGGCGTCTGTGCACGCGCCGTCGAACGCACCTAACGTCGCGAGCAACCCGACTCCGACTCCTACTACTACGCCTACTGCACCTCCGCCATCGTCGGTGATCCTCTCCCCAACCTCGATCAAACAGCAGCAGCAGAGGAAACTTCTCCTTCAGCAAGACAAGAAAGCCAAGAGATCCGGACAGAACGGCTCGCGGACCGGCTCTTCCTCTGGTTCTTCCACGTCTTCTCCTGCTCCTGCTCCTGGCAACAGCAACGGCGGCAACAACCCCAAGACTCACAAGACTGAAGTGGCCAACGTGAAGGAACCTGAGGAGGCCAAGCCCACTTCCAAGAGCACCAGACCTGCCGTCCCCGATGCTTGTCGTCCCAGGAGACCGGCTGGACAGGCGAGCAAGGAGTCCCGCCCGCACTCGAAGCCGGCTGCCCCGAAAGTCGCTGGTGAGGCTGCTAAAGCGAGGACCTGATCGACTGACTCTGTGCGGCGGTTGTAAAAGTACCACCATCACTTTCCTTGTTCGAATCTCATTACGGATGAAAACACTTGTGGGCCCTGAGGCGGGAGAAAAGCACGAAAGACGCCTTCAATGACCCACAGAAAACGACACTGTAATATAGACAAACAGACAGCACAAAAATTTCATAGACCTTGCTTTTCAATGTACAACTACACAATCTCGTATCTTATCAAATTAGACACCATCCGGAATACTATTAGACCGTTGGCTTTCATTCTCATTCTCAACCCATCCCACTCCGTCCCATCCAACTCACCTCAACCCTCAAGCAATCTCAAACTCCGCACTCGTCCCCTCAAACGGCGTAATACTCCCACTGAACGCCCTAGCATCCCCATAATACTTCAACCGATACCTCCCAGCCAACCCATGCTCTCTAGCCATGAGATCGCCGTGACCAAGACCACTGCCTTCCCTCCTCCTCCAAGCCCCAGTCTCCCACCCCGTCTCCCAACTAATGGTAACCTCGCTCGTGCCCAGCACAGTACTAGTCCTCGCCCACTCATACACCAGACTCCAATCATCATCATCCCTGACCCGCGTCCAAACGGAGATGTCAGGATCATACTTCTCGACAGCCGCGAAAGTCCTTTCAAGCCTGAAATCATTCCTCGGATTCGCTCCGACGAAACGCGCAGTGATAGTTTCACCGGCGAGATACCGAGGCAGGACGTCTGAGGATACGTCGCCGAAGGATTTGAAGAGCGGGGCGCGGTCGACGATGACGGGCGTGATGAAGCTGAGGCTGTTGTTTGTGTTTATCGGGGGCGAAGGACCTTTTTCGGAGGTTGGGGCGTTGGAGGCGGAGGCGTCGAGTTGGGGGAGGAAGTCGAGGGTGCGGTTGATGTAAGCTGCGAGGGTGTGTGGGCCGTAGAGGGTCGAGGCGCCTTCGTAGCGCTGGATTTGGTATTCCTCAAAGGTCGTGATGTAGTGGGCGTAGGTGTTTGCTGGGCCGCCGAGGACGACGATAGGTTTTGTGTTCTGGGAGGCGAGTTCGGGAAAGAGGGATTGGGCTTCTTGGTGGACGGCGTGCTTCCAGCGGCGGCCGGCCATGGTTGTTGCTTCGCCTGGGGCGACGATGATGAATAGCTGGCCGACGCGGAGGAGTTGGATGTCGACGATGTTTGGACTCCAGGCGTATGGGCTGTCGCTTTCGCCGACGTCGAGGAGGATGGGTTTGGGGGCTTGGCAGGCTATTTGGGTGTCGTTGGGGGTGTGGACTCTGTTGCCGACTAGAGACCAGAGTGGGTTGGCATGAGGATCCCCGGGCTGAGCTTGTTTGAAGTCGAATGCACCAGGTCCGTCGGTAGTGCCAGCTGCGAACGAATAGCCCATTGCCGCGGGGCAAGTTCTGACCGAAGTGCCATTTGACAAGGTGATGCTGAGATCGCTGAAGTCGACGAACTGGTGGAAGGGTTTTACGATCTTGCCCTTGATGGGTGTGAATGCAGAACGATCCTTCCAAAGCGCATTGGCGCCCTCGTACTGGCGACGTCCGATCTCATAGTTCGAAGCCGCACCTCCGTCGTCTCGGCCCCAGTATGGTCCTCGGCCGTGACACGGTTGGGTCTTGTTACCGCAGAGACTCGTCTTGAAATCACACATCTCACCAGCGTGATCGCCGTACTCGCAGTACGCTCCGAGGACGTTCGGAGACGTGTCGCCAACATTGGCCTGGCTGAAGCCAGCAACAAACTTCGGATTGCTCACGGATGTCTCGAAAAGGCGAGCAGCTACTCCCTTGTTGTCGCCGGTGACGAGAGTGTTATTGCCGTACATACTAGTACCGTGAACAGGGAACCAGGTGAGCACACCAATGTCCTCTGATCCATCCTTGGTAGCGTGAGCAAGACGAAGCAGATCCATCTTTGTGTCAACATCGTCCTTGTAATTGTCCCGCTCAGCTCGAGGATTTGCAAGATACGAGAACGGACTACGATTGATGTTCGTGTTTTCAAGGGTGGTGCTCCCAACCTCGAGGTAGCCAGGTGCAAGACCTTCGTGGGCCCGTCTGATGGAAGTGACTGCGCCGTCAACAAGGGCTTGATATGAGGGCTTGTTGAAACCCTTATTTGTGATCTGAGGCAGCAGATAATTGAGCCATCCGCCAGGCCCACTGTGCGAGTGAGTGCCCGTCACAGCCACGTTTTGCTGGCCGTACACGGCGTACTCGCCGCCCAGCTCCGCAAGCGCCTGCAGTATTCCATGTCTTACGGCGGTGTCGCCAGACGCTGTGTCAAGGACAAGGTATGCGAAGCGGTCGGCCGGCTTGTCCAGGTCTCCAATGATGAAAGCTCGAGAGTAGAGACGCTGTCTGACGCCAGTTCCTTGCTGGGCCGTGTCGGCGTATCCCATGAAGTTGATCTCGACTACCGGTCCTGTGATGTCCGCCTTTCCGACTCCGACCAAGTACTGGTCTCCATTGCTTTTGTGTATAGGATTGTGCGTCTGATGCTGATCTGGACGGTCTTTGAAAACGTGGAACAGCGAGCCTCGCCAACCTCCATCGTGCGTGACATCGGTTCCGATGCCTGTTGTCAAGATGAGTGTGAACACAAGGACTAGACCAATGGCTAGCACGGCCAGGATGGGAGCGCGTAGCATTTCCGGATGGTTCACGAAAAGCTCAGGTTGCAGTGGATCGAAGGATCACAGTGTGTGATGGAAGTTCTTCAGCGTGCTCCCTGCCATGTCGTCGTACACACAGAGGGGCTTGTCATTGGAGGTGGTGAGACGATGTATTCGGTCACGAGAACTGGTGACATTGTCGGTGAGACCAACGCGTCACTGTCAACCTCGGTCGAGCTTGCCCAATGCATGACATCACGCGCCGGTGAATTCACATACATGCACGTGACATGTCATCCTTGACCACCTTACCCACTACTGCATGTGCTGTTTTACGTGGCAGAGGGCATTCTGCCGTCTGGTCTGCTAATAGGAACATGTCCACGATGGTGCATGTACCTCGACAGCGTACAGTTCGTCCGACCCATTGCATGTCCGACCCATTGCATGTCCGGCCCGCCGCCCGGCCGGGCTCTTAGACGCGCATGCCAACGTCTCACAGCCGGCCACGTCAACAATCCAGACCCAGACTCGACACCTCACACTTCTGCATCTTCGCTGCAGTCCGCCATCGAAGCGGCTTACGCCCAATGCCACTCTGGGAGTCATTGGCTGCCCAACTGCTTGCGTGCCCAGCTGTGGACACATGCGAATTCTGCTCCTCACAATACAGTCACTCTGGCAAAAGTAGGGCAATGTTTTCTTACACAAATCGGGAGTACACGGACGGATGAGAAGGCCTCAAGTGCTCCGTGGGTAACACCATCCTCCCCGCCTAACCTATATACATGTAGCTAAGTAATTCAACCTTCCACTCTTGTACGGATCCCACCTCCCAAAGTATGCGGTCATGCAGACCGACCCAACCCAACCCATGCCCTAGCGAGCAAGTCACGGCCGTGCGAGCTATCTGTCTGCGGAAGACTGCAGAGAGAGAAGGTCGGCACTGATCGGGTTTCCCTTCGTGACCTTCGACGTGGCGCAAAACGGCATGGGTACGCTTCTTCCATGATCGATCCGTCCATGAGACTACTCTGCCCCTCGACCACTCGGCTCGGTGCGTTGTGCCACCGTCCAGCGAGTCGGTAAATTGAGGGCACCGAGTCGGGGCTGCATTCCCACCCTCTTGTCGCATCAGTGCACCCTCCGCCCGACGACGGCGGCGGAGGCGGACGCTGCTGCTCGTGTGTGCTGGCGTGTCATATCTCAGGACTTCCTCGCCGTCGAGCCGTGGTGTTGCTGTCCAACTGTGCTGGTGAAAGTGAGACGACTCATGTGTGCTTTCGGCCCATCCACATTCGCATCCACGCAGACTCATATCAGCACTTGAAGACTCAATCCAAACCCCATCTACAACTCTTTTGACTTCCAAGCACATCCACCTCATATCACTTGTTAACCATGGCCGACCTCATCTTACCTTCGAACGAATACCTTCTTCCCAACTAAGCAGCACCGAAACACACGTCCTTGTATACACCCGCCACTCTCCAACAAACTAACCTAAACCATGCCGCGCCAAAACCTACAAGACATCATCAAGATGTACAACTTCCAATCAGTCTCCATGACACCATGGCAAGATCCAAAAGCGAGTGTTCTCCCTTACCGGGGTGGAGGCCAGTACACGGTTCCGTCCAAAGCGATCTATACCCCAACGTACAAGTATCCCATCAAGCCTCCGACTCCCGAACCCGAACCAGAACCAGAACCGGTGGCAATGGCCGCTGAGAGCTCTTCTGACGACGATGACTCCGAGGATGATAGTGATGACGATGGAGAAGGTTGGTTTTTTAATTCGCCAAGTTTGGATCATGCTGACCGTTAGGTAGACGAAGTTCAGGTTCCAGAGGCAGTGCCTGGGAATTATGTGGTGCCGATAATACCACCACCGCCTCCTCCTGCGGAGGTAGTCGAACCGACGCCACCTGCAGAGCAGCCTGATGCAACCGCGGATGAGAAGGTCGACGATGCTGAACCGACGAGTGTTGAGGAAGATCCACCGAAAGAAGAAGCAGTCCCAGAGGAGGCATGTCCCCCGGACGATTTACCGCCAGCAGACGAGCCAGCTGCAGAGGAACCACCTGCTGCCCAGGATGAGCCGACCGTCCCTGAAGAAACCGAGCCGACAACCGAACCAGAGCCGGAAGAACAACCCGGAGCGGTAGACGACGCAGCAGCAGGACCAGCCGTTGCAGACGAACCCAAGGATGATGAAGCTTTGCAGGAGCCTGAGAAAGTCGAACCTTCAGAACCTGCACTGGAAGACCAGCCTGCACCTACCGAAGAACTCTCGGAAAAAGCAGAAGAAAACGTCGTGGACGTCCCCGAAACGTCTGAATCTCCTCCCGAAGAGCCTTCAGAAACGCCCAGCGAGGAGGTCGTAGAAGTTGCCGAGACGCCCACTGCCGCTCCTGACGAAACTCCCGACGAAGCTCCAGCCACGGAAGCCATCCAAGAGCCTGAACCCGAAGTCGTGGCCGTGGTTGAAGAACCCAAAGCCGAAGAAACCGCCGTGGTCGAAGAACCAGCACCAGAACCGACACCACCTCCGCCCGCCCCCGAACCCCCGGTTCAAGCAGAAGCCACCACCGAAACCATCATCGACGTGCCCGCACCCACCGAGAGTAGTTCCGCAATAGAAAGCCCCAAAAAAGTCAGCTTCGCCCCAGGAACGCCAGATGGCGCCTTGCGACCTTCGAAAAAGAAGAAGAATGACAAGGAAACTGCTAGCAGTAAAAAGAAGAAGAGCAAAAAGAAGGGCGGCTCGGAGCAAATCGCCAAAGAGTCGCCGGACGACATTGTGGTGATTGAGGAGGAGGGGGTTGTTGTTGAGGTTGTTGCTCCGGTGGAGGTTATTGCGGAGCCGGTTCCTGAGGAGGAGGCTGTTGTTGTGGTGCCTGAGGTGATGCCAGATCCGGTTGCTGATGAACCGAGCGCTGAGAAGATGGAGGTTGTGGAAATACCAGCGGAAACCGAGCCTGTGGCCGAAAGCGAGGAAAGCAAAGAGGCTGTCTCCAATGGCGAAGCTGAAATCGCAGTGGTCGAACAGCCGGCCCCGGAAGTGGGAGAGGACGCTGCAAAGTCGCCGCCGCCCGCTGACGAGACTGGAGAGGAAACTGGTAACGATGCCGCAATCGATGAACCTCAGGAGCCTCAAGTCGAAGTTGTTGCCGCGGACGAGCTTGCTAACGTCGAAGAGTTGGCACCACCGTCGGAGAACGTGGAAGATTCCACCCCGCCAGAGGACGCTGCTAAAGAAGATGTGGTTGAAGACTCGCCGCCTCCACCTCCACCGTCGCCACCACCAGCTCCAGCCGAACAGGAGCCAGTCGCAGAACAAATACAAGAGTCTGCACCGGAAGAGCCTGTAATCCCCGACAAGGAACCCGAAGTCGACGCCCCCACAGGCGAGGATAATGCCGACTCCCCCGAGCCTGCGAGCGACGATGCCGAAGAAAAAGAAGCCACGCCTGTTGCACCAAGCGACGATGCCGACGGCGAAGTCGAGACCCAAGAGCAAGATCCCGTTGACCCTGACCCTGAGCCCGAGCCTGAACCTGAAAAGCCTGAAGTGCAGCCTGACCAGTCTGAGGGTGATGATGAACAGGTACCTGAAGAAGCTCAGGACGAGCAAGTCGAGGATCTCCCAGCTGTTGCGGAGGATGGTGATACCGGTGAGACTGCCGTTGAAGTCGAGGCTTCCGCAACCCCGGAGATCATCGACGAGGCCAAAGCAGATGCAGAAGTGATCCAAGAAAGTGAGGCTGTTGAGGAGCCCGTTGAAGAAAATTCGCCTGAAGCATGCCCACCTGAGGAAAAGCCATCTGCTCCCTTGGAAGCCGAAGCTATCGATGCGAAGCCGGATGAGGCTGAAACTCCGGTAGTCATCGATGATACCGCAGCGGTGGATAACGAAGCGAAGCCAGAGCCGACCGACCAAGTCGAGGAAAGTGTTGTTGAGACACAGGACGAGCCTGAAGCCGTGCCTGCAGTCGAGGAAAGTTCTGCTCCGGCCCAGGACGAGCCCGAAGCCATGCCTGCAGTTGACGATGGTGGTGCCGTACCGGAAGCTCTTCCAGTCGCCGAGGAGAACGACGAACCTCCCAAGGAAGAACCGAGCCCTCCACCACCGCCTGAAATTACGGAACCAATTCCTCCTCCCCCTTCAGAGGCCCCGCCTCCTCCACCTCCTTCAGAGGACCCTCCACCTCCTCCTCCTTCAGAGGCTCCTCCGCCTCCACCTGAAGTCCCTTCAGAACCCGCAGAAGAAGCAACAAAAGAATCCCCCATCGACGAAAACGAAGCAACCGAACCAGAGCCAGAACCAACACCCGCAGCCCCACCCTCCCCAGCCCTAAGCAAAAGCTCCTCCAAACACAAAGCCGCCTGGTCTCGCCAAACCAAGAAACCCAGCGAAAAAGATAAATCTCCCGAAGTCAGCAGCAGCAAACACCGCTCCTCACGCTCCTCCAAATCCCAAGAAGAACAGCCACGCCACCGCTCCCACCGCCGCTCCTCAATGACAGCCGAAGAAGAAGCCGAGCGAAAACGCCGGCGCCGAGCGCGGAAAGCTGAAGAAGAAGCTGAACGCGAACGAAGAGAAAAGGAACGGGCCTTGCAGAAGAAAATCGAAAAGGCTGCTGTTAAAGCTGCGGAGGATGAGGCGAGGAAGTTGGTTAGGAGGAGGGAGGAGGAGAAGTTGGCTGCTGCTGCTGCTGCTTCGAGGCAGAGGCAGAGGCGGAGGGACAGTGTTGTCGTTCCGGCCGCTTCGGGCAGGGGTGACGGTGGGGAGGTACCTCGCACGCGCACCGACCGGCACCGTCATGAGCGCGAACGCGATCGTGATAGGGAACGAGAGAGACCGGCTCCGACGGCTTCTATTGAGATTCCTCCGGCGCCTTCGCCTAGGATTCTTTTCCCTGCGATTCCTAAGAATCTTACATCTACCACCGGCGAGAGTGTCACTCGTGCTGGCTTGCTGGTGCGGACTTCGAGCGATGCTAGAGCTTCTGGGGAGTCGCCGCGCAGACATCGACGTGAGAGCCATGTGGCCGGCGGCAGCACTGCCTCGCCGCTTTTGCAAGAACTCCCCGCCGCCATATCGACTTCCGCATCTGGGTCTGGGAGAGGAGGCGAGAGACCTAGGCGCTCGCATAGGAGTGGAGGAGACGGGAGGCGCGAACGAGCAGAACAGCCTGTGTCGACGAGTCGAGATGCAAAGCCTGAAGGAGGTGAAAGTCCACGCGCTGTGCGCCGAGACGTTGGCGATGCTGTTGGTGGTAGTAAAGTCGAAGAGCCGAGCGAGCGCCCGCACAGGAGCAGTCGGCGGCGGGAGAGCGATAGGCGGGAACGGAGGCCGGTGCTTGCTGAGAAGGAGAAGAAGTCGTCGTTTTTTGGGTCCATGTTCAAGGCGTTCAAGTGATCGATGGAGGGAATTGGGATTAGGAGGGTGAATGGAATGGAATGGAATGGAATGGAATGTATGATCAATGTCATGCCGGATGTGCTGATGGAAAGTCGATGATTGATGTTCCTTTCTTGTATCGATCTGTCGATGGCGATTTGCTTGGTTGAGAGCGGGTAAGGGATCTATCTGGAGAGGCGGAGCGTAGTCACCAAGTCTAATGATGATTGGCTTTTTTTTCCCATCATGTCTTCTGGTTTCGAACGTCAATCCTAGTGTGTCAGTACAGTAATACCGTTTGACAGGGGAGAGGTGATCTCAATCAGAAAACCGACATAGTCACGAGAAGCAAAAAGTGCACAATCATAATCATTAGAGCGAGATGGGCTGCCATCCAAAATCCCTCAAGTAAAACTCCGCGAACGCCCTGCGAATCCACCTCTTACCTACCCAGCAAGCAAAAACCACCCACCCCCCAGCGTAAAAGTCAGCACCAACGCCGTCAAAATCCCAGCGCCAGCCTTATCCCCCATCGTAATCGGATCCGTGAGAACATGATTCTCCTCCTCCCCTCCCGCCGGCACATCCGCATCCGTACCCGCATTCGGGTCGCCCACGCTCTCGCCGCCAGTGTTCCTCGTGTACGGCGCCTTCAACCCCCCGACCCGGATCATATTCGCCCCCACCGCGCTCAAAGCACTCATCTGCTGCCCGACCCCACTGGATCCATCCCAAACCGCCTGCTGCGTCCATTTCATGCCGCAGGTCGTTCCGTCGGCGCCGCCGCTGCATTGGGCTGCTGCTGCTACGCCGCTGGCTTTGATGTACGGCCAGATTTGGTCGGCGAGGGCGGGGACGAGTTGGGCGGTGATGGCGAGCCAGCGCAGCGTGTAGCCTTTGAAGGTGAAGCCGTTTGTGTCGCAGTTTCCTTTGGGTTCACAGGCGGATTCGACGGCGATGTTGGCGCCGTTGGGGAAGAATTCGGTGAAGGTGTGGGTGAGGAGGCCTTTGAGGGGGGGCAGCCATTTGGCGTCTTCGGTCTGTTTGTGAATGTAAGTTGGTGTTTTGCTTGGGAGAGGGGAGAAGGGAGAAGGGGTGATTTCGAGCAGCACTTACGTGGTTGTAGATGTATGCCAGCCCAGCAATGTAGAAGCCGTAATTGTAAGACCACTGCTGGGTGTTCGGTTTCGTGCAGTTGTTGCTGATATCCGTACCGTCGTTGACCTGGAAATTGTCGGCCTGGTAGAGGACCGAGTTGCTGAACCACTCCCACTGCTTCTCGACCGAAGAGACAAAAGTGGTGTTGCCGGTGTAGCGAGCCAGTTTAGCGCTGAGAAGGAAGAGGCCGCCGTTGGCTGGCACGTTCTTGTAGTTGTATCCATTGTTGAAAGCGAACATTTGCCAGCGGAGGCCGCCGCCGCATTGGTCGTCCCAGCGGTTGGATTGGCCGTTGAAGACCGACTGTGCCATGGCGGCCCATGAGGGCGTGTCGTCTCCGGTTGGGGCAGGGAAGTTGAGCTCGGCGGCGTCCATGGCGGCGAATGCCCAGAAGATCTGGTCGTCGTTGCCTTCGGTTTTACTTTGGTTGGAGGGTACGAAGCTTTCGACGCCTTTTGCGCCGGCTTGGTGGCTGATGGCCTGGACTACCACGTCGTTGTATGTTGTGTCTCCGGTGTCTGCAGGGTTATTGTTGTTAGCGAGTCTGTATGCACTGGCAATGCGGATGTCCAGACTCACAAAACCAGTATTCAATCATGTTCATGAACATAGCTCCAGCCTCCCACCAGTAGTAAGGGTCGGGCAAGTTTCCAGGAACATCGCCGGTATTGTTACCGGTGTAGTACTTCATCATTCCGTAGGCAATGGTGCTCGTAGCGGTTTTGATCTGAGCCGGATCTTCGACATCGACAGTGATGGCTGCAGCCTGGCTGGCCAGCAGCGCAGCACTGGCCCACTTGAATAGCGAGCGCATGGTATTATGTACTGGTAAGAAAGAGCGACAGGTAGAGAGTGACTAGAAAGACTGGGCGCAAAGGGAGCGAGTTGGGCGGCTTGGGTTGCGACACGAAAGATGAAGGGTTTGGACTAGTGGCGGCTACCGCCATTTCAAGGGTCAGTCGGGCGGGTAAGATGGGCGGCGATTTGCCCATGGGCCGATTCATGAGGGTGGAGCGGGTGGAAGTGAGGTGGGTCGTAAGCATCCTCCATGTCGTCTTTTTGCCTCCAGCCTTTATCGAAAGCATGGCTGCTGCGGCCATTAGACACGCGCGTTCCACGGAATATGGTGCCGGGAGGAAGACACAGTAATATAAAGACAACACGAGGCTGAAGAGGAAGACGAGTTCGCATCCAAGCTTACGGGCTGAGAGACGATGCGCTAGCCGCAACCAAGCTTTCGCCGCGTGTCGCCTTGGTTGAAACCAAGCACTTTCGGTATCGTGTAGGGCGCTCTGCAATCCCTGTCGCTCTACCAAGACCTTTCAGCGCTGTGTCCCTCGCGTTTCTCACCTCAACGCCGCTGCAATTCACAATAATAATACTGATATACTTGTTTATTAGCATAGTGACTATTAACTTTAGTGGTAAGGCTTTTTTTCCTGTGGAAAAAAAAAAATATAGGGCGACATAGAATAACACATAAATAGTTACGATCGTGAACAGCGGACCTGGTCGAGTAAGAACCCTGATTTTGTGCGATAGTTTGTGGACACTTGATGTTGTTTACATGGATAAATGTTCAAATACATTTGAAAGTAGAGTTGAATCTGGGGGCTTGGAGTGACAGGGATTGCAGAACGCCCTACACGATACCGCACTTTCGACATCGTCCGCGAATAGATATCTTGTCATCGTGTCTTGGCCCGTCTGATGCCATCGTTTGTTTGTTGACGTGTCAATTGACAGCCCTCTCAACCGGAATCAACACATACTGCCGTGGCGTATCTATACGCCCGTCTCGTCAAACACCCCTAAGTAAAATTAGCCTAACATGAAGGATGATCTAGGGTTCCAGGCACACGAATCGTCGGGAAGCGATCGCCGCATCCGGTTACCGGCACAGGGGCTGATCACCGACGATAAGGGTACAGGTTGGGGTAAGGTATATCGCCTTACATCCAACTACCATCGAGCTATCGTACGTCGCGGCTGATATAATCGACTTGAAAAGACGAGCTGATGTAGTTGGCTTGAATAAAATGTCTTGATCAAGCGATTTGACCGAAAGGTAAGTCGAGTACATGTAACGATCATCAAACCGTACGAATTTCACTAGGTACATACTTGACCTGATACAACAAATATCTTCGTCTCCTTGCTGTGATGTCGCCGAACGAACCATACAAACAAACAAGGTCAGCCCTCTATAACTCAAACATGTAGTGACCGAGAGATTACAAATTATCATTAGAAAAACACTCGCCAAGGTGTATCTGTGTATGCGTAGTAAACGAAAAAGACAACATCAATCGCGAAAGGGATATCTCTAGAGAGGGAAAAAAAAGACAGGACAGTAACGCTCAAAACCCCATGCCAATGACCAATAGAAATGCATCCGAAAGAACAAAAGAAAAAAGATGGTTCGGTCGTGTAGGCCATGAAAGAGAGAGATGCAAGGTCTCCATCAAGCAGAAGCAGCACCATTACGCGCAGCCATATCAACCCTCTCCGGCCCAACCTGCGTCTTACTCAACTCCCTGCCCGCGAGCTTCGGCTTGTCCGCCGCGTCATGGTTGCTGAAGTAATCCTCCGAAGGATCGTCAGCAGCGGGTCGAGCAGCCTCCTTGCCACCACCACCGTTGCCATTGCGCTCCTTACGCTCCTCGCCGCCATCGTTGCTATCGCTAGGAACAGCGGTAGCTTCAGAATCCTTCCTACCAGCACCGACACCAGCACTGGTAGGATCGCCAGCAGCCGGCGCCACAACATCCATAGCCTCTGAGCGGTCACGACCGCCCGCGTCGACAGCATCGACGTCTTTCTTAACGGTCTCGATGGTCTCCTCGTCCAGCTCTCCGACCTTGCGTCCGTTGGTCAAGACGCCCTTGTCGCCGTAGGTGGCAGTGCGGGCCATGGCGGGAGCGCGCGGCATTTGAGCAACGAGAGTCTCCTTGCGCTTCTCCTTGAACAGCGCGTCGACGTCTTCGTGCTCGCGGTAAGCTCTCAACGCTTCACGAGCGGTGCGAACACTCTCAAGAGCGCCCATCTCATCCCAGCGCTTCTTCTCTTTGGCGACCCTCATCTTAGCCCGCGGACCATTGCCGTGAGCGTGTCGCAGATTGGTAACCTCAGTCCACAAATCTTCATACACACCCCATCCCTCCAAGACCTCGCGCGTAGTCTCCTCAAGCTGAGGGTTGTGCGTATCGCCGCCGCTCTCGCCAGCTAGTTCACGGACGTCTTTGAAGCCCTGCACCATGTGCGCGCGGCGGATGAAGAGGTTAGCGCTGGGTCCGCCGAGGCGTTTCGACACATACTTCCTGACGCCAGTAACAAGGTAAGCAGGCGGCGAGACGATGGCGGAGACGTTCTTGATGACAAGACCGCCTACACCCTTGGCCAGACCGACGCCGAGACCACCGAATTTGGCCGGCATGGTGACTTCGTCTTTCCAGCCGTGGGCGGGTTGCGTGACGAGGCCGGTCCAGCCGTCGTAGACGCCGTAGCCGAATTCCCGGCGAGCGGCTGTCCAGCCTGACTTGAAGCCTGTGATGCGGACTGGCTTGCGGACTGTTGCGTCGCCCCATAGGCGAGGTGCGTTGTGGAAGCCCTGGGCGATGGCCATGTGAACGTCCATGGGCATGGTGAGCAGTGCGGCGCCTGATGACTTGAAGCCACGGCCGATGTCTTCGGCGACTTCCTGCGCGAGCGGCTCCTCCGGGTCGGCCGAGATGGTAGAAGCAACAGTATTGTTAGTACCATCCCGACGGGCCTTGGGACGTCCTCCGCCGTTATCTTCGTAGCGGGCGCGCGGTGGCTCGGCCGGGGTCTCTGCAATAGGTTCGTCCAGAGGGTTGGTCTTGCTAGCTGCCTGAGCGGCTTTCTTCTGCTTCCTCATTTCCTTTTTCTTCGCGACAGCCTCCTTGCGTCGGGCGTGCTCCTCGCGCTTCTTGACGTGCTTGGCGATACGGACGGGGACCATGCCTAAGCCTTCACCAATGTCAAACATGGAGCTCATAAGGGCACTGCCGGTTCCCGTGATTGGCTCGCCTGGTCCGTCAAAGTCGTTCCACTCGTAGTGCCTCAAGATCTTGAGGTCTTGCCACTTGAGCTTTTCCTTCTCAACCAAGATCTGGGCAGCCAAGGTCGATAGTCTCAGTGACGAGCCTCTCACAACCCAAACGGCCGCACGGTCCTCGAGAATGGAGCAGCGCATGTTCTTTGGGCCCGCAACTGGCAAACTGCGATGGAACGACCGAACCGCGTTTTCGGCACCGTCTCCTTCAGCAGCGATCGAGTCTGCAATCTTCTGAATGTTGATCTGCGACTCCTCCAACATGCACTGCTTGATACCTTCAGCCAGACGCTCGGCGTTGAGTTTCTTGTAGGGAATGCACTCGTGGGCACCCGCCTTGGCTTCCGCGACCATGGCACCCCAGAAGGGCTGATCGCCGAAGAAGGGAACGATCATGGTCGGCTTGCCGCACTTGAGGCCCATGGCAGTTGTTCCAGCACCACCGTGGTGAACAACAGCTTTGACGCGCGGGAAAAGCCAGTCGTGTGGCGTGTTGCCCAGCATAAAGATGTTGTCTGGCGTGTCGTTTCCTTCACCGCCGAGGCCACCCCATCCCTTGTTGACGAGCGCACGTACGCCGGCCAGCTCGACTGCCTTGAAGATCATTTGCGTGAAAGCGTCTGCGTCGTCCACGACAATGCTGCCGAAACCGATATACACTGGCTGTTCACCAGCGTCGAGGAAGTCTTGCAGGTCTTGTGGAGGCTTGAAGTCGCTTGCAAGATCCAAGAAGACGAAGCCGCCAATGTCGATCTCAGGACCCCAGTCTTTGGGTTTGGAGACAAGTGAGGGACTCCACATGTATGTGTAGGGCACCTTCATGCGGTACAGAGCACCAGGTGCCCAGATTTGACTGACCGGTTCCAATCCCAGAGTCTTTTCGCGGAAGTTATTCACGAGATCTCCCAGGCCTTGGAAGGTCATCATCTCGACCAGTGGGTAAGACATGAAGTTGATGTACGACTCGTTGACGTTGCTTTTCTGTGGCTTGATGTTTGCCAGCGGATGCGGGAAAGCCTGCGTGGGCGAGTATGGGAAGGTAAACATCATGTGAAGGGGGATTCCTAGACGCTCGGCAATGTGGACGTGGGCGAACGATGGCGGATTGGCGATGATCGCATCCGCGATGAAAGGGTTCTGCTGATTCATGAGGTGGACATTGTTGGGGTCACTTTCGTCGTCCGTTGAGTTGACGCAAGCGCGCCAGAAGCCTTCGAACATCTCGGCCATCTGGTCACGACGTCGACCAATCTCGCCTTCCATGACAGTTGACATGTTGGGGATGAGACCAGGGTTCTTGACCATGAAAGCCATGAGCTCCGAAGGGTTGCCACCAACCGAGAAGAACTCGAGACCAGAATCCGAGATGAAATCCTTGAAGGCTGGGTGTGTTGCGATCCTCACGCGGTGGCCGTTCTTCTCCTTGAGCAGCTTGCCAATTTTGATAAAAGGCTGGATGTCACCTCTGCTTCCAATGACCATGATAACAATGTTGAGTCGTGGACAGTGGATCGAAGGTCGTAATGCAGAGGCAACGCTTTCCGCCTTGGACTCTATACGCTGTGCCTTTACAAGTTCTTCATGGTCAAGCCCTTGCCGTTGATCGTGTCCATGTCCATGCTTTGAAGGAATATCGAGATGATTCTTGATGCTCTTTCCCAGTGCTTTCGCGACGTATCCGTTGTTCTCAGTCTCGTTGATGGAGATCTTGAGTCGACCATCGTTCTTGGAGATGCGACCCTTGGTCTTCACGTTCGAGTTGCTAAGCTTGAACCGCGAGTATGATTTACCTGCTTTTGCATCCGCCTTCCTTTGTTTTTCTGAGCCATCCCAGCCTGAAGTATCCTCTTCCTTGTGCTTGTTCTTCTTCGTCTTTTGTTTCTTGGCGGGTCCGTCGTCTTCGGACGAACTTGACGAGTCGGAGTCCGACGACATTGGATCGAATGTGTACGAGTACTGGTGTCCTGTGTTTGACGGCATTGTGCCGGTCGCTGCGCGCCTGAGGCCTTTCATCATGGTGCTCGTCCGCTGAGTGTACGCAGGCCGCTCGGTGCGGTTCTTCGAAGACCCCTTGGGCAATGCCGGTCTGGTGGGATCGACAGTCGGAACACTGCCAATTCTCTGCGCTGGTGGACCATCCTGGAGAATGTTCCTGTCGCCCATTGGGTCTGTCGAGCTCTTCTTGATCGGTTGGAAAGTCGCAGCGCCGTTCTGTTGTTGTCCATTCAGCGCCGACGAGAATGAGGCATCGTCGCTCGGCCTACGACTCTCGACGGCCTCAGTCTGCGGCGTCAGACTGCGAGCAGCAGCCCTTTCGTGTATGGGCGACACTACCGTGTCCGGCGCATTTCCTTTCCAGTAAGCCATGGTAGCGTTGTTGGGTTGTCCGGTCATAGTGGCAGCAGCAGTCGCCGCGGAGGGATCGAGGTGGTGTGCATCATGGCCTTCCATCTGCACCGCCGAGCCTGTGTACCAAGCAATTGCACCGCCTCGTCTTGCTTTGAGATTATCACAAGCCAAGTGTTGCACCGTAGGCCAATGGAGCAGGGGTTTGTAGCCAGTTAGATCGTCGCGTCGCGTGGTAAAAGCCTGTTTGGAAAGGCAAACGCAGGCTACGTATAGCAGTGTGGAAGTAGCGAGGGGCGGCAGGGTATATTGGCTGCAGATAGATGAGGTTTCAGGTTCCAGGTACAGAGCAAAAACAAATACAGGGCAGAGTCTTCACCAGCACAGCAGTATTAACCGAACCGAACGCGCTCGATGCAAGGTGACAAGAGAAGAGTCGTGACGCCGCCCATTTCCATTTCCATTTCTTCCTTTCCTCCTTTCTCCCTGCCCAGACAATTGCACGCCAACGACGCCCACTACAGGTGGCATGACCGCGGAGAGAGATCCAGTCGCCTGAAGATTCACTTCGGTCACTGTGTCGTCATACTGCCAATATCCACTAAAGTAGGTACGGGCCGGCCTATCATTGCCGCCCAGGCCTAATGCGGGTTGACTGTGAGGTACAGTTAGGTATACAGGTGGATGACGAGGGACGGCAGAGAAATGGTAAAGGTCACACGTAAAGAGATGACCGCTTGATCTCCATGATCTTGGCTGTGTAAGTCTGGGCACTCTGATGTGTCAGTTGCTAAGCAAATAACACCTGTTGTAGCATACATGGATCACTGCTACGTCAAAGCCATGTCAAGTCTGCAAAGCGGTCGAATAACAGGTTAGGTAGCCACAAGTACATAGGAATGTGCTTGCATGTATCGACAAAGGATCTCGCTGAAACCGGTAGTTTGATGCCCGAAGGATTGCAGAAGCGGAAAATATACAGGACCCTTGGTGTAAGCCCGTTCACATCATGACATGTGGTAAGACATCATTGGTATAAATTGGGTTATCTCTGGCAATTGTTCAATCAGTCACATGTTGTGAAACCGAGTACCAAGTGAGTTGTATAGAGTCAAAGCAACCATCAATGACGACGGTGGAGTGTTCCTAGCACGATTCAGTCAACGCGACAGCTCATTTGTGCACGGAAGGATAATATCGAGTATGAAGTCAAGGTTGTACACATTAAGATATGTAGACTTTAGTACGGAAATCCAAGGTCAAATAAGCAACGCCAAAGCAACGCCCATTCCATCCGGGATATTCGCTGAGCGTGCCGTGATATCGTTGTACATTAAGAGGAGAAACAGGGACTCATAGTCTCGTCGAAAATATACGAAAAGAGCACCCCATCGTCATAACGTTAGGGCGTGACAAGCTGGTTCGGTGGTCATTACACCGGAGAGTTGTCGTTTTTCGCAAGCGCTGTGCTGATATGGCACGCGTCGTTGCGCGTCGTAGGCTAAGCTCTTAAACCTGGCTCATAGCCGGGCCACGACGGATGCCACCGGGGCGGGTGTTGGCGCCGCCGCGAGATGCCATGCCGCTCATGACGGTGGAGGCGAGGAAGGTTGCGAAGGCGAACCAGAAGAAGGCGGTGACGGCCTGACCCTCACGGCATCGAGTAGCGCTGCCACGAGTGACGATGTTGGTGAGAACGTAGCTCTGCGTGGGTGTTTAGCAAGTTGCGACGATAATATCATTGATGCAAGAATACTTACGCGGTTGCTGCAACTGCGGACGCGAAGGTATGCGGCGGTCGCAATGCCGGCGATGAGGGTGAAGAGAGTGCAGAGCGCGTCGAGGACCAGAGGGAAGATGGGGTGGATGACGAATGACTCCTTCACCGAGACGAGAGTGAGGTAGAAGAGGGCGAGCATGCAGAAGACTGCGACGAACATGTCGTAGTTGATGACAGAGGGGCCGCCCTGGATGGCGAGCATGTTTCCGACGAGAGCCATGCAGAGGAGGATCCAGAGGAATTGGAGGCCTCGAAGACCAAGACCGATGATAGACATGTTGGCTGAGAGTGTGATTGGCTGTGTTGGGATGCTGAGGGTGAGTCTGCTGAGTAGTGGTCGCGGTATCAGTGGTCTGTCGCAGAGAGGATGTGAGTAAGTAAAAATGCGCCAGGTAACAATGGAGGAGAGGGCTTGCGGCGGTTTATGGCGGAAGCCCTCGCAGTTGCCCAGGGTACGACGACGACGTCACACATCACAGCCGGCAATGCCGCCAAGTGGGAACCTTATGGCGAGAAAACTCAAATGTCGTAAGATGACCGCAACTGGCAGCAGAAGAAAATGTTTCGATTCCGCAGTCCTTCGGCATCAAAGACCCGGCCAGCTTTGCCTTGCTTGTACAAATCCAGATCTTTGTGTCATTGGGTAATCGATCAATTCTGTGGCAGTTGATCCTGGACCACTCCCCACGTCCTCGGTGGCGCAGACCACCAGCTAGACTGGGCTCAGCGTAAGGCTGTGCTGCCTGCATTTCCTCATGGGGTCGTCTCCCTACTTCCTGTGGTATAGCAGCGCGATTAAGGATAAGACATTGGCATGCTTCGGCGTGGTGGCATTTCCGAGACACGCCACCCTTACCACGGCTCATCCAAAGCGAGCACCATTGTTCTCATCACCACATCATCAGCAGCTCAAAGGCCGCCGAGGAGCGCAAGGATCAGAATTGGCGCCACTTGAAGGGAGCAGCCGAGTAGCGGCGATCCTTGGCCCAAACGATCGGGCACGGCCATTCTTGCCTTGCAAAAGTGAGCTTGATAAGGAGCGGAAGCTGTTTTTCTCTCCAGAGGACGGGCCGTTTTTTGCATCACAAAATCGCGTCAAATAGAATCGTGCAAGACCATAGTACGTAGTGCGTATCATAGGTCGTTGTTTCTCGGTTAGAAGATCGTACTCTGGTGCTCGTCCTTGATCTTTTGTCGCAGGGAAAAAGGTGTATTCGATTTGCCCAAAGTATGTAAAGTAGATAATCTCGATAATGTAGGTATTCGTAAGAGAGAGATGTCCACAACGTTAGAAGTGCCGTCGATTTTGGAGACACGCGCTAGCCGGACATGGTTCGAGACCCACCTCTCTGAGAGGGAAAACCGTCCGCTCCTTATCAAGCTCTACTTTACCCTCCAGTCACCAACAAAACAAATCGCCAAAACCCTCACATGCAGCGCTTGATGTCATATGTGTTGATGACACGCCGATTGCCATGTCACGAGTGTTGAAGGTTCGCAAATGAGATAATGCACGCTCGTCCAAGGAAGAGGCGATGCATTCGATTATCTCCGACTTCCAAGTCTACCCTTGAGAGCTTCTTCATCGCCAGAGTAGGCCGCCAACTCAATCTCAAGCTCCCCGGCGGCTGGGACGAATCCTCCATTCTGCCATTTCTGCAGTGGCCTTGTCGAGCACACGACATGCACCTCTGCGCTCTGTCCGGCTTCCAGATCAACAGGCTTGAATCCCAACAGTACGCGACCTGGGAAATCAACGCCATCCGTCAGCCCATACACCTGTGCGACGTAACGTCCCTTCCGCTCTCCAGTGTTGGTGGCCGTCGCTTTTACGACTGCCTCTTGCTTGTGCGGCGAAGAGTGGACCACGGACAAATCAGACGCCTTGAATGAGGTATACGACAGTCCATAACCCAGAGCGAAACGAGCAGGCTCCCCTAGCTTGTCAAGCAAGCGTTGGCCAAACCACCGATCGTACTTGATAGACGAAGCCTCAACATCGAGGAACGGCAAATGCTCTTCGCTTCTGGGAATGGAAAAGGGAAGCCGCCCACTGGCGTCGGTTTTGCCCAAGAGCACATCTGCAAAAGCATGGCCTCCCTCGGATCCACTATACCACATCATGAGAAGGGCGGGGGTCTTGTCAATCCACTCTTCCATGATCACGGCGCCTGCTGTTATGATGGAGACGACGGTGTTGGAGTTGGCGCTCGAGACCGCGTGGATAACCTCAACATCTCTCGATCGCAAGCGAAGAGACTTCCGGTCTCCTCCATCGCCCACTGCGATACTGTCTGAAGACTCTCTGCTGTCTGTCGCAGGTGCAGTAAGCAGCGCTTCCACTTTGCGGTCTTCTTCACTCCCGGTAGGTGGGAAGAGGTCGAGCAATACCGGATCGGTCTTGAATGATGGAACGACATATTCGCCTTCATCGCCTGCATTGTACCCTACGATGCAGATGACTAAGTCGACTCTTGCAGCTAATTCCTTGGCCTTCTCAGCGGAGTCGGTGTCCTCGAGGTATATTTCTGTGTGAGGAAGAGCTACTCGAAGGCCTTGGTATGCAGTGACGACATTCGGCGCAAATACTGCAGAGGATCCTCTGTCTCCAGTATTGGTCGCATTGGCCAGGCGACCTACAATGGCGACCTTCTTGATCTTCTTTCCGTCAAGAGGGAGAAGGGGATTGCCATCGACAGGCTCGTTCTTCAACAGGACCATGCCCTTCGCAGCAGCCTCCCGAGCTAAAGCGCGATGCTCATCGCAGAACACCACTGACTCGTCCGGAATGGAAGTGCCAGTAGCAACCACATGCTCAAGCTGTTTGAGAAGAACGCGAGAACAAGCAGTGTCCACATGCGACCATTCGAGATCACCACTCTCGAGCGCTTTCTCCAGATGCATGTCGCGTTGTTGAGCAAACGGAGCTTCGATATCCAGTCCATTTTTCACCGACAATGCCGCGTCTCGCAGCCCGAAGATGAAGTCCGAAAGCACGAATCCGTCGAATCCCCATTTTCCGCGCAGAATGTCCGTCAGCAGCTCACGATTCTGACCAGCAAACTCGCCGCGCACCGAGTTGTACGAGGACATGACAGAAGACACGCCTCCCTCAACGAGCTTCCTGAAGTGTGGAAGGTAAACTTCGTGCAGAGCAGCTTCATCGACATCGACATCCACCCTGAACCGAGCGATCTCCATGGAGTTCAGAGCGTAGTGCTTCACGCAAGTCATCAAATGCGGATGCACACCATTGTGCAGCGCCAGTCCGAACTCTCCAAGCAAAAGCGGGTCTTCGCTGTACGTCTCTTGAATTCGCCCCCAAGCCGGGTGTCGCGGTAAGTTGATGCAAATGCCAGCAAAGTAATTTGCGCCTTGAGCTCTGCCTTCCAGCCCTATCGCGTGTCCGATCCTCTGCTCGAGATCGGTGTCCCACGTAGCTCCGCGAGACATGGAGACTGGGAAGCATGTCGATGCTCCCATCACGATGCCTCGAGGTCCGTCTGTGAAGCGAATACCAGGGATGTCGAGGCGTGGGACGGCGCCCATTACGAATGGATCTCTGTTGTAACGGTCGCAGATGATGCTGCCCATGCCTTTCCAGAAGGGTTCGTCGCCATCTAGTAGCGAGAGCTTTTCTTTCTGGTCTAGGCTGGAGAGCAGCTTCGAGATAGCTTCGTCTTTCGACTTTCCATTCTTGATCTCCTGGACGGCATCGTTGAAAGAGTAGGTCTGGTCGCTGTCTTGTGCAGACTTGCTGCCCTCAGTGACTTCGGCCATCGTTGCTTTTTGTGAGACTGTTTCTCGGCGTGTGAACGAAACTAAGGACATTTAGAAAAGGACAAGTACAGGCGCACAGCCAGACGTGATGTCTTGTGAGAGCTACATGGCGGCTGATATCGTTTCCAAGAGTTCTCTTGGAGGTTCATGCATCATTATCACTAGACTGCATGGTGCTATTGACTGTTTAGCCGTGAGTTTCCTTCGGGCTCTCTTTTCACCGGACGACTTGCTCGCTTAATCGGTAGGTCAAACAAGTTGCTTCACATTCCAAATCAAGGTTTGTCAAAGCATCTCACACCACTACCGCCGCCATGAGTAACACATCGATGACATTATTGTTGCAGGTCGTACTGCGTCGCTTTCAAAGACGAGTCAAATAACACCGCATTTCACATCGGTGGTCCGAAGCCCTTGCTTGTAACGTTTCACAAGGGAAGGAACGATGAACTCGACTTCTATCACTTCTAAGGTATTTAGGTACATCATTTGCCAGATACAGTTTCCTTCAACTTGCAGTCTTATCATGCTTTGAGAGTCCACATGCCTCCATCTCCTCATCTCCTCGGGGACATGACCTTATCTTATCAATATAACGTGGATTGCGGAGTTGACAGCAGCGTGACGACACGATCGACACCAATGCCGAGGGAAATCAAGAGCTTCGAGCTCGACCGCGTCCCACAAGTTCCCATCTTCTCCAATCGACGACACGACATGACCTCCTCTCCCGTTCAGCCGTGATATTTCCAAGATCCCAGCCGCTTGCCATACTACTACTACTGCAGCCTCGAGAGCTTCTAAGCCTTCTGTCCCTCCTCTTTCGTACAAGTCAGCAACTTGCTTATCGCTACACACTACTGTACCATTCTGCATAAGTACCTGCCCACAATGGCCTCCTCCCTGAGAATCGCAACTCGCGCTGCTCCTCTCTTCGCATCCAGAGCTGCTGTCAGGCCTACTGCAACCTTCTTGAGCCAGCAAAAGAAGACCTTCGCCACAACACCAGCAAAGATGTCGGCACAAGGAACCTCTAGCGGTCAGCCGATCGCAACACTCGACGTGAGCTTCCAATGGGCATCCCCAAAACAAGACAAGACAATCCTTCGAGACTAACTATCCTTCCAGACAACTGCCGCCCCCAAACTCGCTGCCCACTGCAGCGTCCTCTTCGCCGCCAAAAAGGCCAAGAACCTCTCCTTCGAAACCATCGCCCAAGCCCTCGGCCGCGAGGAAGTGTCCACCGCCGCCATGTTCTACGGCCACACCCCCGCCAACGAGCAAGACGTCCAGAACCTCGCCAAGATCCTCGACATCCCCGAGGCCGAGCTGCGCCAGACCGAGATCATGAACTTCCCTGACCGTGGCCGCTCGCTCGAGATGCCTCCTCGCGAGCCCCTTGTTTACAGGCTGTACGAGATTGTGCAGAACTATGGGTACGCTTACAAGAGTGTGATCAACGAGAAGTTCGGGGACGGAATTATGAGTGCGATTTCTTTCAGCACGAAGGTGGAGAAGGAGACGGATGAGAAGGGCGAGTGGGTCAAGATTACCCTTAGGGGCAAGTGGTATGTTGATTGTTGTTTTGATCTGATTAGCTGGGGATTTTGTACTGACAATTCTTACAGGCTTCCGTTCTCCCGCTTCTAGGTCGGGAGGTATGGATTTGAGTATGTACATACATGTAGGCAAGTATGAATCTTTTGTCGAGAATTCTGGTGTCATTCTTTATTCACTTCAATCAAGGGCAAGGTATGTCTGTATTGGATGGCTGCCCAAGATTCCGTTTCATCATATGTTCTATCAGGTATCTAACAACAACACTGTCTTAGTTGATTGTCTTCTGTGCATCGGGTATTACCTCCTATGAACCATCGGATCGTCCAAGCCTTCAATCCCAAAGAATCCCTTCAGACCCTTGATCCTCTCGATCCACGCCCTAACCCCCGGATACGGCTCCAACGAAATATCGCCCATGGGCGCCAGCGCCACATAGACAAAAACGCTCAAATCCGCAATCGTCGGACGACCCAAAGCCAGCCACCCTTCCGTTTTGAAATGCTGTTCTAGGATTTTGAGAGATTTTTCGGCGCGCATGGCACCTTCTTGGAGGAAGACGTCGATGCTGGATTGCGGCCAGTTGGAGCCCGGGCCTAGGCCGTTGAAGGGCCCGCCGTAGGAGAGGATGGCGCGGTTGGTGAAGACGCCGTATTGGATCCAGGAGTTGGCGAAGGAGAGCTGTTTTTGTGGGAGATGTCAGTGATCGGGTTTATGTGAACGATGACTCTTCAGGAAACTTACCCAATTGATGATCTGAGCCTGCTCATACAGGTCTTTGGACCAGTACGACGATGGTGCGCCGCCCTCTTTTCCATCATCGCCATATTTCCCTGCCAGGTACACCAGAATCGCACTCGAGTCGTTGAGGATTTTGCCGCCGACAACGAGACAAGGGACTTCGCCCCGAGGGTTGATCTTCAGAAATTCGGGTGAATTTTGTTGGTTGGCCTGCACAAGTCAGCGTCTGCCCGAGTAAGGGCGACTCATGTCGTACTATCTTGATCGGATCGAGATAGAAAGTTGGAGGATGTAAGTGAACGTACCTTGAGCGATATCTCTTCATGCTTGAGATCGATTCCGAGTAGGCCTGCAAGGAGTCGCACTTTGTAACTGTTTCCCGAGCCGGAAGATGTGTACAGCGTTCCGGCAGACATGGTGGTTCAATGATCGAACTTATGCTGGAAGTAATTGAGGAAAGTTCGTTGAAGTGATCGAGGTCGAAGTGGCTCGAACAAGGAAGTATTGGTAGCTATAGACTATAGTGATATACGAAAGTTAGTGGTGATCTACCCGAGGCAATAATGAATTACGGAATTGTCATACAAAGGTAGAATGTTCGTATGACACCAAGCTCCACTGTATGGAATTGGCTTCTATTGGTTGTACCACCACTAGATACAAGTGGTTCACCACAGGCCGTACTTTGCACTGCACTGGCGTCACCAAGAACCGAAGTCGTTGTTTAACTTGGATACCTACATGTATTCAATTAAGCAAAACTCGGAAAGATGGTCGGAGGCGCTTTTAGGCCTGACATGACACCAGAAGATAGGGCCAGATGGAAAATCCACAGACCATGCATAACGCAGGCCTGCCTCAGCGAATCAATCTGCGAGCGTTCTGTACTCAGCCCCAAGCCACCGTCAGCATAGATAAGTCTGTGGTCGAGATTCATAGCCCATGCGCATGGCGTACTGCTGAGGAGACTTGGGAAAGTTCGTGTGGTATATCTCATGTGTGAATCGGGCGAGGGATCTGTGGCGCAGTACCCTCTTTGCTTCCACTCGAACGTCAATCTAGTGACTGGCGTACGTGAGAGCTGGCTCGAGGTGTTTCCTGAGCAGTCTACAGGAAGACGTGATATTGCTACTGCTGGGTAGATCATATCTAGCCCTGAAAGTCGTTGTTGGGATCCTTCGCCGAAGAGTTCGTTTGAAGTCCGGGAAGGCGATGTGTGTCTATGTGTATTGAATCGGGAATTGCTCAAACACCTCTGCTTTTGGTTGTTTCCAAAGCCACGAGGTGAATCTTGAATCGCTGAGTTGTCTGAGCCGTAGTCTAAAAGAAATACATTTAGTAGAATTGCGCTTGTATTGATCTGCTTCTACGCCAGGATAATAGCTACATTCCGGTGCGTGGCGTCACACCTGTGATGTAGAGTGGCTGGCTCCCTCTCGTCTCTCAAACGTACAGTGTACAATGATTTGCTCATCCTCGGAGCGTATGTGTGCCCAAACAGGGCCACTCGCGAGCCGCACATTCCCAATCTTGCCTCTCATCTTTTACACCCTTCCCTTCTCATGCCCTCCCCTTCATCTTTCACCCACAACCAATCTACTGCGCAGCGCTGGTAATCTCCCTGGTGCCATCGGTGTCGACAACAACCTTGGGGCTGGCGAAAAGGCTCTCACCAAGCTTCTGCTGGGTGCTGCCATTGTTGAAGCCGCCCTCCCTCTCGGCCCTCCTCCGCCTCTTCTCGATCAGTCTGTCGCGGGTCTCGCCGAGGTAGCGCATCTGGTTGTCCTCCATGCCCTGGAGCCAGTAGCCGAAGCTGGCGCCGACGAGGCCGTAGATGGGGTAGGCGAAGAGGCCCTGGCGGTAGAAAAAGGGGCGCATCTCGATTCCGAGCTGCCATAAGCGGACGGCGACGCCTGGGAAGGGGTGTTAGTATGTGAGGGAGAGAAAGATAAGAGGTTGCTGAGTGTTTGCGCGCGTACCGAAGCCGGACCAGAAGAGGATTTTGGAGACCATTGTGTCGGAGCTGCTGGGAAGTTCGCGCCCGCGCGGTGTGTGCAGTCGGTAGTGGAAAAGGTGTTGTGTTGTTGTTGTTGGTATGAGGTGTTTAGCTGATTAAAGCGTGACTTGCTGTTGGTCGTGTGGATGCTGCTCGATCCGTCTCAGCGGTCATATCTCGTCTCCTTCAATCGCAGGCCTGACGGCGGGAGCGACCGGAAACGCGGGGAAGCTCCGACTTGGCAGTCGCATCCAAACGCGCGCCGTGCAATCACATGCTCCAAGTGTTTCATACCAACTTCCTTTTTGTACCCACCGACGACACCGCCATGGCAGCCGCCGTCAATCTTGGAATCATGGACGACGTAGCGGACTTCCAACTACCGCCTCGCAAAAAACCAAAAACATCCGACCTCCCACTCTCCTCGGCCCAGCGCCAATCAATAGAAGGCATGCTGCACACCTTCAAGAAGAAGGGCGACTTCGATTCATTGCGCAAAAAGGCCTTCCAGCAGTACAACGAGTCAGCGCAACGCGGCATGTTCGAGGCCTCCCTGCGCAAGTTCACAGCGGACGAAATCGAGCGCGAGCCAATCAAATATCTGAAGCCCGACAGGAGACTGGCCGCACCTTTGCTGGAGGGATCTGCGGCTAGAGCAGAGGTCTACGAGAAGAGTCAGGCAGATGTGGAAGCCTACATCGAGCAATATCTGGCCACCGCGGAGCAGACGTTGCGCGACATTCGGCGCAAGGAGATTGGCGAAGTCGCGGCTGCCGAGGAGCAAGCGCGAGGGAGCAAAAGCGAAGAGGCGTATGCCGCAGAAGTAGAAGTCAGGCGCAAAGAGCGGGCAAGGAAGCACGAGGAGGCGGAGAAGGCCAGGTTGAAGGAGGAGGCCAAGGCGCTCAAGAAGAAGGAGTTTGAAGCGCTCAGGAAAAAGGAAGAGGAATTGAGGAAGGAGACTGCCCGACTGCATCTCGACCAGGCTAGAAGGCTGCAACGGGAGGAGCACAAGAAAGCCGAAAAGGAACGCGAGAGGGAACGCATCGCTAAATTCAACGAGGAGCGGGAGAAGCAGAAGAAGGAGGCAGAGGAGCGAGAAAAGGCTCTCCAAGCAGAACGTGAGAAGCGACTGCAGGCAGAGCGAGAAGTGGCGAGAAAGAGAGAGAAGGAACGTCTGGAACAGGAAGCACTCAACATCTTGCTCAGCGAGGGCAAGGCCATGTCCGACAGAGCGCGGCGACCTGGTCTTGAACGAAGCGAGAGCATGGAGCCGCCACCACGTCTTCGTGGACACGCAGCCCCGCACAGCCAGTCTTCCAAGGATGAGATGCGTGCCAGAGGTCTGATGCCGACCTCGCTCACTCTCCGCAAAGGCGAGACATCAAGCTCCATCCCCACCGGACCTCGCAGCGACCGGGAGCGGGTCGCAGACGAACGTACACGAGCCGACGACGACATCCGCAGACGCAACTCACGCCTCCGCTCACCATCAGCAGGCCGCCGCGCCTCAGCTGCGTACCCCTCAGACCACCGCCGCCGAGAAGACTCCCGCGACCGCGACTACTACCGTGAAAGCGCACGCCGCGACAGAGACCGCGAACGCGACTCTTACTATCGAAGCAGCGAACGACCCAGAGGCGAATCACGACCCTACGAAAGCGATTCTCGCGTTCGACGACCCTCAGAAGCCCCCCGAGACAACCCCCCACCGCCCCCACCGCCACCACTCAAAATCAAAGAAGAAGAAGGCGAAGTCATCGAACGCGACCCCAACCGCGCCTCAGCTCGTCCCAGAAGCGCCAGCAGAGAGTCCCAGCACCGTCCACGCAGACGCGAGTCGCCGCCCAGACGAACTTATCGCGAACGCAGTCGCTCTCCCCGCCGCTCTTCCTACCGCGAAGCACCCACGCGGCGAGATCGCAGCCGTAGCCCCGCTGGAATCGACAGGTATGTGCCTGGCGGAGGGGCTTCTAGGGAGGCCACGCGCCGGGACCGCAGTCGTGATCGTGAGAGATACAAGGAGGAGCGGAGGGAGTCGGATCGGTATGTTCCTAGGGGTGGGAGGGAGAGGAGTGGGAGTCGGGCTGTGAAGAGGGACTGAAGCACCTGGGATGTGATAGAGATATTGAAGTTTCTCAATGTGAAGACCACTGCCTGGAATTTGCTAAATGGAGTGGTTGGAGGAGAACGTAGTTGGTTGGCTGTGGCGCACTTTGTATTATGAGCTGCTACGAACCGTTACGACTATTGGAAGCTAAGACTTGTTGTCGTCTCACTGTCGTGTAGGTACTCCGGTACTTGTAATATCACCTGGCAACACTGGCCGAGCAAACCGACTCAAACGACTCTCATACCAAGCCCATCGTGTTTCTCGTGGCTTCGTACATTCATGTCCTCATGTGGCGATATTCTCATGCGTTCATATCTTCAAGGTTCCATGTCTTCAAGGTTCCATGTCTTCAAAGTTCCATGTCTTCAAGAGGCATAACCCTCTTCAACCATGCGATCGCTTTGCTTCCAGCACACATCGATCCACTCCGGCGTGACCATGCGCGGCATCTTGCGGCGCCCTGCGTACAAAGCTCTGAGCTCGTCCACCCTTTCGCTTCCCTTCACGACGACGACATGCGTGACATCGGGGTCTTCGAGATTGCCAGTCGCTTTGCCACCAGCAAACTCGAAAAAGCGCCGCGAAGCCTCAGTCTTGTCTCCGTCGAAACAAGCTGTGAGGCCATCGAACATGAAACCGCGCCCGACTTTCTCATGCCCGTCTCCGAGAATCTCGTCCAAGACACTTCTTGCCTGTGACTTCTTGCCGGTGGTATCAGGAATACTCGCGAGGAGCGCCTCAAGTTCTGTCGTCTCCAAATCGCGGGAGTAGCTGTCTCCGAACTTGTCCAGATTCCCGGACCACTCCAGCTCATCGCTCTCTTTCACGAAGAAGGCATGCCTCTCCATCTCGACGGGCAGCCGCAGCACATCGTCGCCCGGCTGCATGTAGCCAAGAGAGGAATCCCTCTCGCTCTGCGCAACCTGGTCCCACAGCCATCTGGGCCGCAGGATGCTCTTCTGACCTCGCTTCATCATGCTGGCGACCTTGACAAGCTTCCTGTCTGCAACACAGATCGTGCCTTCGCCAGCGTCTGAGGCAACGACCGTACCACCATTAGCTTTGACGAAAGCTTCGATCTCCGCCTTGGACTTCTTCAGCGGTTTGAATGAGTCGGTCATGATGTTGAAAGTCATGTCCTTCAAGACCTGCAACGGTGCTGCGGCGAAAGGTGTGATGGATGTGTTGGTATCGTCTTGTCCTTGGATCACCAGCGAGCGCTTCTTCTTGCGTGTGGTCCGCTTCTTGCGTGCGTCCTCAACCTTGAATTTCTTGTTCTTTTGCTCCTCTTCCACGTTCTCTCTGAGCGCTCCGAACTCCAGCATGGAAAGCGCTTGCTGCCACGTTTTGTCGCTGCGGACTTTCTTGAAGCGTGGGAAGCGCAGGGTCCGGCCGTACCCGAACTGATCTGTTGTGTGAACACTGGCGGCTTTGACTTCCAGGACGACAGAGTCTTGGGGGCGGATCCAGACGTCGGGCCTCTCGTATTGGAGTCTGCCACCACCCAGAACAATGAAGTCGGGTGGGTTGTTCCTGTCCCAGTCCTCCCACTTGCCTTCGGTGCGATGGCGGATCTCGGCGTAGTCGGCTGCACAAAAACCACCGCCTACTTTGAAGAATGAGAAACATCGTTGAGGATCTTGGCCCTGATCGATCTGAGCCTGATCTATCCGCAGGCCGCAGAGGAAAGTGCTGAGTTGACCACGTCCGCGATGACCAGAACCGTAGTAGCCACCGATGACAACACAGTCGAGTGCCTCGCCGAACTCGGTCATGTACTCTGGCTTGACTTTGATCCAATCCTCGTTGCGTTCGTTGAGCCGGTATGCGGATCGTGGGTTCTTCAGAACGAGACCCTCGCTCTTCTCGGCCACAACCTCGCGGAGCTTGGGCTCGATTTCGGAGGCATCAGTGGCTTCGGTGTAGCCATGAATTTCGAAGCGGCGGTGGACTGGTTGGACTGCCTTTTCCAAGGCTTCGCGTCGCACACGGAGGGTGTGATTTGTGAGGACTTTACCATTGAGATACAGACAATCGAAAACACGGTAGAGAGGTCGGTTACTATCTGAGTCGTCATACTGAGTTTTCTGTTCTGCGAGGGCTGCGGTCTTGAGGTGGCCGAAAGGATAGAGCCTGTCATGCTCCATATTCCATGTGATCATCTCGCCATCGAGGATAATGTTCTGCACGCCTGGTCGAAAAGCTTTTTTCATGTGTTTGGTCAATGCTCCGGTGGTGTCTTCGAGACCTTTACCGTAAAGGTAAGTGTAATCTTTGGCTTTTCTGGACCAAAACATGAACCGAAAGCCGCCGGGCATGTCATCGTCACGTTGCATATGAAGCTGCATGCGCTCGCCGTCCAATTTCTCTTCGATCCAGAAAGTGTCGTCGCCGTCGACTGGCTTCATCTTCTTGACAGACTGCTCCATGGTTCGCATCTGAAAAGCGGCAAGCTGCGGCTGGAAACACTGCATGAGGTTGATACCCCTGTCGTCCCCTTCAAGTCGAACATCAGGGTCGTAGAGCTCCCAGCAAACTCTTTTGAGGCTGCTGGAGATGTTGAAGAGGTTTTCTGCATCGGGGTGCCAGAGATCAAGGATGGTCTTCTCCGTTGCACCGATCTTCATCTGACGCTGGATGATTCGGATTAGCCACATGAGCTCTTCCGCGTTCATGTTGTTGTAGAAGTGTTGGAAGATAGGCAGTTGATCTTCTTCTTTGGTGAGACCGCTCAACGTATCCAGCTTTTCGTTGACCTCAGCTATGGTCATGTTACCGGGTGTTGTGCGCATGGGTCTCTTGCTGATGACTTCATGGCATCGTCCTGCAAAGTCACCAGCCAAGGCGGCCGAAGACTTCACGCCGGGCAACTTCCAGTGCAAGATGTTATAGCCGTCATCGCTATTCTTGTCGATCTTCATAAGCTTGACCAGTAGCTTGCCAATTGTCATCTCCTTGAGTCCATACATGGGACGGTCGCGGTCCTTCTCGGGCATCATCAGTCGGAAGGCGGGAAAGATGTCAGGGCCGACATTGTTGCGCCAGCGAGCAATGAAGCGCTCGACGATTGTTCGGCGGATCTCGCCGGCTGACTTGGTTTCGGCGCCTTTGCGTTTATTGACATTGTGGACACCAGGTTGCTTCTTATTGTCTTTCAACGGATTGAACAGCGTGAGGTAAAGGTCCGAGAACGGCAAAGTCTTTTTGCGGTTGCGTGGTCGGTTTGGAAACTTCTCGTCCAGTTCTTGTCGCGTCATTTTCTGACTACCGTACATGGCACTCTCCTCGCGTACTGCATCCTCGTCCATCATGGTGGTGTCGCCTTCGGTGTCTGACATGGTGGCGTGTATTGTGTGTGGTGTGTGGTGTTTTGCGTGTGGGCAGTGCACGCCGAGCTGTTGTGTTGGTATTAGCAGCAGTGCCGGCAACGTCAATCAGTGGGAGTGAAAATGTGTAAGTGAGAGAGCGAGAGAGAGATGGAGTGATGATCGCGTCAAACAGGTGAAGTTGAGGTCGCGCTTAGGCAACAGCGCGATTCTGACACAAGGAAAGAGCGAGACCAGCGAGGGAGCTCAATTCCAGCCTCACTCCATACTTACATGTACTTACTGACTGGAATATCGCACTGCTCACAGTGTCGTAAGCATTATATTGGTGGTAGATCGTGGACTGCGAACCTTGGAAGTATTGTTATAGTTATCGTGAACGCGTTGCTCCCACGGCACTGTCAGGATGTAAAGTACGCCGATTGTGCTGAGTTCTTCGCTTCACCCCGAGAAGCAATGCGAACAAGTGACCATTGTCTTTAGAATATTGTTATGAAACGGATCTCTCTTACACAGCAACCATGTAGACGCGCCGACCTCGCTCTTCCCAGCCTATCCCCAGAACAATCACATGCTATTACATACAAACGAGTCTGAGCGAGCGATATTGAACGCTTTGACGACGCCGCAGAAATGTATCACCGCCGCGATCAACACGGCAACATGGAATATCTGATGGCTGGCGCCGTACAAATCGAAGCGGTACGGCATCCATCTTTCAGGAATCTGGTCTCGTCAGCGACAACAGTCTTGTTACTTCCTGGTTCAGAAGATGTGTATTACCCTAGCCACATAGACGGCAGCACCCACGAAATTTGCCACAGCCATCCAGCCAACCCAGACGAACGACATGCGTGCATTCTGGACTTCCCATCCGTGGATGAGAAGACCATGTAGCATAAACCCTGCGGAGCTCAGCGCAAATCCGACGTACATGCTTGCTCGCCAAAACCTGGATTTTGATGAGACAAAACGAGAACTCAGCGAGATTGTAGTACAGCACAGGGCAGCAAAGCTGGTCTAGCAAAGCAATCAGTTTTGGTCTTCAATATTAGGTCTTCGTCACTGACTGTCGTCCAATAGAAAATCTGCAGGTAGCGGTTGCAGATGAATCCGTAGTAGATCATCGGAACGCATGCTCCCCACATCAAGACGAAAATCCCGGCTTGATCGATTTTGACGCAGTATTGACGAGTTGCGTGACTGTGGTCCTGGAAAAGATGGAACCTTGGGAAAATTAGGAAAATGAAGTGACAAGATGTTTAGGGGAGCTTACGTTGCCGATGTCACGAAGCAAGCCGCGGTCCCATATGAATAGACTGTTACAACGATCAAGTCGCCTATTTGCGCGTTGGAGTTGAGTTTGTAGAAGTGATGGAAGAAGTGATAAGGAAGGCTTGCGAATACGACGGATCCCAGTAGGTGCGAGTAGGTGTTGATTGTCTGGTTATGAAGGTGCAACAGACTTGCGAAGCAGGTACGCGCAGAAGCAGATGTCGGTCTGGGAAAAGTCAGAGCTAGACTAAACATGTAGTCTTCAAAGTGTTACCTGTAGCCTGAGTGAATATGTTCGTTGTCTTGCTGCCACGAACTTACCTCGTGGCAGAACATAGTTTTCCGAGATCCTGCTAGAGACTGCTTGCCTGTTTCCGTAGCATTGGAGTTTGCTAGTGAGTCCGCTGGAGGAGGCCTCTGGTACCTGCCGTTAGTCCGTTGACTGAGCATACTTGCCTAGGTGGTGAATCAAGGTGACCGGCGGACGAGTGTGAGGTCTTAATCTGATGTGGTGTCCAGGGATCGTACCAAAAAGCTTCCTATGCTGTTGCATCTACATTCGTCATGACTTGAGCAATAGTGACGTGTAGACACGCCTTCAGATTGATGATCGATTTCTGATATAGTGGTATCGCTTTGCGGGAGGGTCCCGATGGTGTTCATCAGGGTATGACGTTCCTATGCGATGTTGATGTAGAGGAAAGAGAATTGGTATCGTAAGTTAGGAGTTGTACTTTGTTATCACAATCGTTGCAATCCTCGGCGTGGATTTGAGGCTACTCGGCGTAGATCTCAGACTGCGGGCAAAAACTGCAACTCCTTGCCTGCCTTTAGTTATGTACTGCTTGCCACCTCGCGTCTTCATCCTCCTCTATTCATATTGAATATCCACAAGCAGCTCGTGCTGGCTGCTTTCCACTTAACGGAACAGTGATGATAAGATGACGATTGTAGTCGCAAACTTTCTGATGCAATCGCTACGTTGGCACGATGCCGGCGGGAAGATAAAGGTTTGTGTTGCTCTGTATGACCAATGTGTGATGAGCCTCGCGGATAACGAGTTTGTCCATGATCGGTTTGCTGGCGCCGCGAGATTCCATCGATACTTCCATACCTCAGTCTCGTCCTTCTTCGCAACAAACGGTCGTCGTAGCCAAATTTGATACCCTGAGTTAGCATTCAGACATCACCACTCCGCTGTCTCAAATGGAGAGCACACTTAACACGACAGACATGGATCACCTCCCAGTCTCACCCACATCGATCAACTCCATGAATCCCGCCACAACCCGCTCAGAACAAGCAATTGCTCTTGTCCTAGTCACAGCCCTCCTTTCCACCCTCCTCCACCTCTACACCGACTACAAAGCCTACCTCGCCCTGGGCCCCGGCGGCACCCCGTCCACCATCCCGGGCTACCTCCGCACCAAGACCCTCTCCCTCTTCGCCCTCAGCAACCCCTACCTTCCAACCACAACTCTAACAACCACGCGAGGCTACCTTCGCCACCCCCCCGCCCGTCTCAAACCCCGCCCAGTAACGAGAGGAATCGTATCGCACCGGCAAGTAATGTAGCGCGTCTCGCCAGCCCTCTACCAACGCCTAGCAGCCGAGCTCCGCGCGCTTGTAGCCGTGGACCCGGAGAGATTGGTCCTGGGGACGTCGTGCTTCGAGAAACACGGCACCGGCGTCTTCTCTCGCTCCCCCGCGCGGCGGACGTGCAGGGGCGAGATTTGCCACGCGCATCCCTCGGACGGCTCGATGCACATGACGCTGCACCCGGCGGATGCGAGGGTGGTGTTGGAAGCGGGTTGGGGCGAGAGGCACCCTCTGGCACGGGGGGGTTGGTTCGAGAAGTTTGTGCCGGAGGGGTTTGTGATGGTTTATGCGCCGAGGGGGGAGGAGGACGTGGAGGTATTGGTGAGGATTGTGCAGGCCGGGGCGTGGTTTGTGAATTCGGGCAAGAGAGACGGCACGGACTCGTACTCTGATCATACGCCCATGAGAGACGTGCCGGGGTTCGGCGTTGAAGAAACGAAGGGCATCGGAATCATGAAGTGATCGACGCTTGCTGGCCACGAGCTGCCGAGAGTGCGAAGCTGCGGTTGGGAAGGACGAAGGAGCAAGACGGTGCGGATCGAGAGCCAAGCGGAAGCCTTGAATCGCGACTGAACGTGGATGTGGGCCACGCGACCGACGAGAGAGGTGGCAAGCGGCCCACTTTCGAAGGAGTATGCGGAACGAATGACATCCTAGCTTGCGGTGCGGTCGCACAGCGACGGGAGATGGTGTCGCTTCAATCCGTCGCAACCCGAATGTAGAAATCGACGTTGGTCAGGAATGGTCTCACTGAAGCTCCGAATGACCAATTCTGATCCAGGGCAAGATGTGCCTGGGAAAGAAAGTGTGAGCGATGTGTGCTATCATCATATCCAAGAAGAGTCCGTGGCGTGGTACTCACTTTACAGATCGGATTCAAATCGAGCTCGCGGGTCATACCGTCTTTACACAATGTTCCAGCAAGAGCACTGTCCCAATCGCAGTGAATCGTAGCGGCGCCTTCAGTGATCCACCGGACATCTGTGGTTTGGTTTTGACACATCAAGTCGCGGAGCTGGGGTGACACCAGGAAATCAAACACGCGAGGGTGCGCGACGAACAGTTGTGAGGGCGTTGGTCTGGCGAGGGCTGGGATTTCGCGATAGGCTTCCTTTGTCGGCAGGAGCATCCATCTCATGAGAGCCCAGTACCAATGCATCATGGCATATTGCGTGAACGTCGAACTTCCCTCGTCCACCTTGATGCTCTGGACGATACGTGCAACGACTTGCGAAAGTCGCGGAGCACGATTGTACGTATGCTCATCATCTAGAGCGCTAACAAAAGCATGAGATCCGCAAAGGTCATCGATGTCCATGCCCGCAGAGACCTCGGCTGTGAGGCCGACTACCACAGCCTCGAACGGGTCGTCGGTCGCCGAGGCACCACTTATGGTCCGCATGGCCCAGGCAGGCGCAACGAGGTTTTGGTATTGCATCTGCTGGGTTTCCAATGGATAGTGATTCGCACATATGGAGCTCGAAAACGGTAGATTGCCAAAACTGAGAGACTTGACGTGCGCATCCGGACAGCAATGGGACGACCAGTTGCAGGGGATATGGCCGGCTGTGAGGAAGTACTGGCGATCGAATATCGTAGTGAGCCACGCTCTGGAGGGCGTTTGCAATACTCGGTCCGATGATGATGATTTTCGTCTTTAGTTCAACGTATCAGCCATTCTCTGTCACTCCCGGTGGCGGTTCACTCAATTTCATCACGAAGTTGAGATTTCTCAACGTGCAGGGACGAATGATCAGATATGTGTTGACTTACCGCTCAGCTGTACCTTGGAAAATCCGGTTGTGGAGCACATCGTTGGCCAGCTTACGCCGGTCATGTTCCATCCGAAGACGTGCTAGGATCGCGATGCTCTCCGAGTCTGATTTGGATGCCATGGCCTGCAAGATCAGCATTGCATGATCTTTCCCGCCCTGCCCTTCGTCTTGAAACGAATGGGAGTGCGACACCGTCGCCAATTCAGAAGACGTTTGATCGTGTGGCAATGATGGACCGCGTTGTGAAACGTCGATATCGGGTGGTTCTCCGCCCACTCCGTGGCTTGGTTCAATACTCTTCTCAGCCGGGCTGCTGGAAAGGTTGCTTCTTGTACCTTTACTCTGCGAGATATCGAGGCTCTTTGCTTTCAATTCCGATTTGAGGCGATCGATCGTCGCCAAATCGTCAGCGCGTGCCTGGCACATTGCATCATATCGTCGCTTGAGCGCTACAATCGGTGTTGCGTCTGCGTCAGCTGAGTATTGACAATTTAGACTTCGCGCTCGGCAGTTATGACAGATCGGGCGAGATTCATCGCACTTGAACCGTTTGCAGTCAGCGCCGTGGGTTGTAGAGAAGACCATTTGTGTTCGCTGAGGCATACATAGGACTTACCTTTGATTTCTTCTTCCTACAAGCATCGCATGCGACCTAAACACGTACGTCAGCCAATTCTATGGAGACCATTCAAAGTAGCTACATACCTCCCTACCTTTACCTGGAGCCGCTTGGTCTTTGGAGGTATGGTATCATCAACAGCATCGAAGCTGCATGACCTTTTCGGCGGTCGTTTTTCGGGCGTTGGGCTCATCATGGGTTTTCGTTGAGTAGTGGTGAAAGTCGACATCGATATCAGGGAATTTTGCGTGTAATTTTGGGAAACCAGCATGCTACTTACAGTAGTGCCTTCAATGTCAACATTCAATGATGGAGAGTACCTACGTACGCCAAGTTTTGGGATGCATGTTGGAAGAAGTGTGATGGCGGTGCCAAATTCGATCGCCCCGAACGGATGCACGCCTTCGATCGCTCCAGTTTACTGTACCAGATAAATTCGCACTGCGTCATTGAGCAGACTTCTCCAACGGCGGTGCAATTGTAGAGACGATCGCTTGATGGATTGATCTACTGCATCATCGCATATGATACATTTTTAGGAGGCTTATCAGCGTTTAGCTTTGAGAGAGAAACAGAAAAAGAAAGAAGTGAGCTTGTTCGTTGCTGTGAACCCACAAAGACAAGCGCTGCGCGGCTTAGGCTGCGACGGCAAGGATACTGCGAGTATCTCCCGTCGATGAGCACAGGAGGCGGAGATGGGCGAGAAAGCGCATTTTCTTGAGATTCGGGTTGAGGTGTTTGGTCTGTATTTTCAGGTTATGGAACTGGGGAGGAGAGGAGAGGCTCAGAAGATGGAATGAGAGCCGGACGAACGTGAGGACCGTGGCGCCTTGGCACGAAGAAGATGTCTACACGCAGATAACAAGTCAGGTTAAAAAGCGACAACGATGAGAGCTAGCAGGATATCTGTTCCATCTATGCGATGGCTGAACCCGGATACCGACGGACAACTTGTCATGACAGACAAATGACGGGAGCGAATAGACGGCGATGTCATTTCCAAGGAGCATACTAATTGATGGGCTCTTGGCTCGCCATGCGTATCGATTGCACCGCGTTGCAGTTGCCGCTCTCGAGATTCATACAGATAGACCTGCCTGACGTAAGATACCGTTCATCGCATACCGCTACTACTGGCAAGGCAACTTCACCTTGACAAAATCCTCAATCCCCACGTGGCTAAGCAGGGTTCGAGGACGCGTAAAGTGCTTCCTCGGATCTCGCCGACCTGCTGGACAAAACGTAAAACTTGCTTCATAAGGTACTTTTGCAGTATGAGGCGAGTCATCACGACGGAAGAAAAAATGATGACAACTTCCAGGGAAAACAACTTTCCAGGGCAAGCGTGAAACTCTGCCTGGAACTCGTCGTGTGCAACGGCCATGTCTCAGTTGGTCGACGTACTCGGTACATGACAGATCCTGCGACACGAGAGTTCCAAGAAGACATTGATGAGCCGAACAAGCATTCTCATCTGCATTTCAACACGAAAACCACTTTCTCACCAGCAAAACTCGGTGTAAGGACAACAGTGATTCCCGGCAAACGTCGGTCTAAACAATGGATTCAGGCTACAACCTCCAGCCCACTTGAACCGCGTTCTGAACTGTGGACGGCTCCATCGATCACTTCATCTCCCCACAACGCGCGAGCTACATCGAATTGTATATACCTCAACCGCTGAGGACAAGCAATGACATTAATAACATCTGGCATCGAGGCGAATAAGCATTTTGAGGCTCTTGCTCCCTCTTTCATTATTGGCTATCGGAAGCCATCCGATCGTGCTTGGCGACAGAGTTCCGCGCTGCCCTACTACGCAAACGTAATTGGCGTCCGGCTAATGATGCGAATGCATGTGAGGGTCGTCGTTGGTGGTTTGCATGTTGCGGTCGCTGGCATCTCATCTTGGCATGCACGCGAGTGACCACGCCTTCCTCCATGATTCTTGCGCAACTTCAAACCCATCTACAACAGCCCGTCATAGACTCATACCTCCACGGAGTTGTTCGACGGGCGATTTGCAGCGTGACCGCGTGCAGCGGCTGCTGTGCTTGGAAAACGACGCCACAATGCGGGGAGCAGAAATGGATCGCTTGGATGGAAATGTTGCGATTTGCGGAGGACTTGACGATTCGCATCCAAGAAACGCCATGCGCCAATGAGATCGCACTAGAGTTCGGACCAAGGACCGCAAGAAAACTTCGAATTCTTCGTGTCAAGGCGAAGCAGAGACCACGTCCTTGGTGTGACACGAAGATATCTGAATCTCGGCACACGGCTGGAAACCGACAGACGGCACGGCTTTCTCTGTCGTTCGACTAATGGAAGGATGTTTTGCTCCCTTCTTCTCCTCACCGCTCGGGGCATGACCATGTCCAGCTGACTGCTTGCTGATGCTTAGAAGTGACTCCTCGGATTGGAGATGCATACATGTGGTCTGTATATGATCGACGTGAGCTGACATGTACCCTGGGCGATGTCGCAATGAACAGTAGTCACGCTCGACCGTTGAGCACACACATACAAGTCACACATCCATGGCAAACGGACCGAGCGAGCCCATTAAGGTCGTTGCAAAAAAAACCAATTCGTTTCTGTCGGCTGTAGGCGATCGCCTGCTGGACGCATGAAGTTACTGCACACGTTCTAGTCATGGTGGACGCCGTTGGTCGCGTCATCGGTAGCGCCTCGCAAACTCGTAGCCAGACTCTTCTTCAAGGTTTATGTTAGTCAACATTTGACTGCGGGACTCCACCCAAACGGACAGCCGATGCGCCATGCACGCCCTTGCCGGAATAGACTCTTTACAAAACCCCAATAACGCCGCGGCCTGGTTGTTTGTTAATACGATCGTTTGTCTTTTTGCAATCCTCTCACGCCTGACATGTTTGACACCCAAACTCCTCACTTCACCTACCGATCCAAACGCGGCTTTTGCCAGCACCAAACAACATTTTACTGATCCAAAAGTACAATCCATCCATCCAACCAACCATCGCCCTACGAACGGAAAAGCCACACCTAAACCCCAGCTTTTTTCTTTCGGTGATCGACGCCTCTGCCCTGTCACGTGCGAACGCCGAAATCGCCCTCCTCTCCAGCTCTTTGAAAAGCAAGCATGCCCAGCAAACTCTTGGGCTTTGACTTTGGTCGTCGCGCTCCGTGGCAAACGCAACACCATCACAACATCAACGACGATCCGCCTTTGTTCGAAGACGTGGTAAAGGAACGAACGAGCTCCAGTCCGCACGCTGTCGAATTGCGCCGTGCCAGCATGGACAACTTCAAACGCCCTGCCCTGGCGGCCATTACCAAAGCCAAAGGCTCTTCCAAGTCGAGAGACAGAAAGGGACAGTCGAAGGATAGATCTGTGTCTCACGCCTCTTCACATGGCGGAGCCTCATCGCCGCGGTCTTCTTCTTACATCAAACCCGTCAAGCTGGAGATGATCATGGAATCCCCGCCGGTCATGTTTTACGACACCCCGGCCGTTTCCTCTGGAGCTTTGCTTTCCGGCCGTCTAAAGGTCACTCCCCTAGCCGGCGACGTCGTCATGGAGAGCATCATAATGTTCCTCGAAGCAACAGTGACGACCAAAAAGCCCGTCGCCGACCGCTGCAGAGAATGCGCCAGCCAAATCAGCGACCTCTACGAATGGGACTTCTTCCGCAACCACGCCAAAACCTTCAAACTCTCCGAAGGCATGCAAGAACTGCCCTTCTCCCACCTGATCCCCGGCCACCTGCCAGCGACCATCCACGGCCAAATCGGCACAATCGACTACTCCCTGCACGTCCGCGCAAAAACCAGCGACGGCGTCGAAACCGAGTTCCGCCGCGACCTGCCCATCCGCCGCGCCCTCCGCCCGGGCAACGACAAGAACAGCGTCCGCGTCTTCCCCCCGACAAACCTCACCCTGCACGTCACCCTGCCGCCCGTCGTGCACCCCCTCGGCGGCTTCCCGATACAATGCCGCATGACGGGCATCACCACCAAGCGCGACGACACGCAGACCCGCTGGCGCCTGCGCAAACTGACCTGGCGCATCGAGGAGCACGAGACAATGGTCTCCCCGACCTGCGCCAAACACGCCTCCAAACTCGGCGGCGAAGGCAAAGGCATCAAAAACGAATCCAGGCGTGATGTGGGCAGCCAGGAACTCCGCCAGGGGTTCAAGACAGACTTCTCAGACGGCCAAGTCGAGCTCGAATTCCAAGCGGCTTGCAACCCTTCGCTGTCACCTCAATGCAGCGTCGACTCGCCCAACGGCCTGAAGATCTCGCACTCGCTGATCATGGAGCTCGTGATCGCGGAAGAATGGGCCCCTAACAAGAAACCTACGCAAGCGACTCCCACAGGCGCCGCCCGCGTCTTGCGTACGCAGTTCAACCTCACCCTGACCGATCGCTTGGGTATGGGGATCGCGTGGGACGACGAGATGCCGCCTATGTACGAGGATGTACCCGACAGCCCGCCGCATTACATCAAGAACTCGCGGGTGGAAGACTACACTGGCAACGACTTACACGACGATATTGAGCAGATGCATATCTGAGAGCGAGGGATCGACCAATAAAAAAATCACGACGACGACGGCCGACTTCATTGTTGCATTTGCAAAATGCGGTACTCTGGAGTTTTTCCAACATTTTTCATTGATTGCGAGGATTGGATCGCGAGATACCCACTTTTCTTTTATTGTTATTTGCTTTTCGATTTGCTGCGTTCTCGCTGAGGATAGATAGATAGATTTTGCACTTTGGCGTTCGATTTCGGCGGAGGAGGGCGAGCTCCCTGACCAACAACAAAAAAAAAGTTAGGATGGGAACAGAACTCTACTCTACTTCACATGCATTTTCAGGAATGAGAGCAGGGAGAACATGATGGAGTCAGTTGGAAAGACGTTTCGTTTCTGTCAACTAGCATGTCGAGAAATCTCAACTATTATTACATGACAATCCGACGAGCATCACTTCTCGGTCCTTTTACTTCGCAGCGGCGATATGCTCTCCAACTAATCTGATCACTTCCTTCGTCTAATCAGACATCAAACGATCTCCTCAATGAGTTACCATTCGTTCAAAGCATTCCAGCCCTCCGTCGACCGCGTGCTCGAGTAACTTCATGTCGTGCCTCTCCCCATGCTGTCAACTCTCAATGCCTCAGTGATCGCAGTAGTCGCAAAGCCGTCGGGACCCAAGACAAGAGAGATACAGCTCCGAGCGCGTCGCGGCACCGCACAACACCCAGGAGATATCCATTCCTCCGACGATAACTTTCCACGCCTTGCAATGCCTGACGGAGACAAGGGCGACTTGCCGCATTCAAGACGTTGAGTCTGACAAGTCGGGACCCATCTTCCCTTCCACGATTGTTGTTCGTAAGATCCGCTCTCTGCTTTGGCCTCAAGCCTCGCCCTCCATTCCCGCCTCAGCACCAGCCTTCTTCAACGCCTCCAACCGACTCTTATTCCTCTTCCCAATAATCCTCAACGTGTTCTTCTTTTCAATCTCCGCCATCTTATCCCAATTCGAGATCCGGCTCATCGTGCCATCAACATTGACAACCATAGGACCCAGGTGATCGAGGGAGACGGTCGTGCCGCCGTTGCTCATGTCTAGTTGGGTCGTGCCGTCTGAGGGAGCTGCGGGGAGGGCTAGGGGGGCTTTAGGTTGCTCGGCATTGGCGTTGGTGTCGTTTTGGGAGTTTGTTTCTGTCGTGATTTCTGGCGTTTTGGACGATTGATTTGAGCTGGACATTATTGCGAAGGTTCGCGATGCGGGTGTTCGTAGAAAGGTGGGTGAGGGGATTAGGAGGACGGCGAGTGGGAGGCGGGTTATGAAGGTTCGCATGGGCGTTGAGTGATGTGTTTTGGTTGGATTGCGCGGGAGGTTTGGTCGTGGATTATATCAGTGCTGTTCAATCGTCTAGAAGTCGCTGGAAGATGGGATGGAAGCCGTGATCGGCATTGCCTAATCGGGACTTCACTTCATCGATGCGAATATTCGATCACAAACGGCGTACATCTGAGAAGCCACGAAACAACACCAGATCACGAGACGGACAATTCCTCATGATCCCGAGTTATTCTTGTCGGAAGAAGACGACTTGTGGTCTTCGCGGGTCTGGTTTTCGTTCTTGACTGCTCGCTCCTTTTGGGCCAAGCGTTCTTGCAAACGTTGGCGCCGCTGGACTTCTTGTCTTGCGTTGTTGTCTGCTGTCTGCAACGCTTCGGCGATTAGCGCGAATCTGTCATTGATTGATAAGTCTTGCAATTCAGACGGCGTCGGCAGCATGTTTGTGAACGTTCTTGATACAGTGGCTGATGGTCTGAAGATGGGACACGAAAGAGTCGGTTGTAACTGTATCGTATCTGTCGATGTTTACTCGTCGAGAAGTCGATAGGAGATGAAACGACAGCTGATGATGATGATGATGATGATGTATTCCATTCAGTCTATCCCGCAAGCTACGCGTTGTGGGCGTGGTCTTAACGGTGTAGCCTATTACTGCTATATAGACTACTGCTATATTAGATAAAGTTATAGTTATACGCTAGCCTCTAAACAAATGAAATATTATATATAATAACTATTATATTTTCTCTCTCTATCTCCTATTCCTTATAAAAGCTATATTATAGCCTCTTAGGACTATATTACTATTTATTTTAGATTATTATACTTAACTAGGCTCCGGCTAGAGCCTCTATAATATATAGTATATTTACTCCTATAAATAGTATAAGGAGCTTAGTATTATATATAAAGTAGGTAGCTTTAGCGATAAGGTCTATAGTTAAAAGAATATATTATAGTAGTTATATAAAGTAGTTAATAAAGCTCCTATTAAACTACTAGTAGGCTATAGGTATAATACCTTATATAGGTTACCTTAGTAGACTAGCTATCTATAAAAGCGTACTTCTTTATATATCTATATAGAAACGATATCGACTATTATACTAACTTTCCTACTACTACCTTTACTTATAACCTTATAATTATAAAGATTAACCTCTATTATTATCTATCTAAGGCTATCTTAGTAGAGCTAATTACTCTATAATATATAACCTTTATATTCTTTAGTTATATATTTATATAGTATTATCCGCCTACTACTACCTCTTATATTAAATACTTATCTCTAAGTAGTTATATAGTAAGTATATAATTATCTTAGGCTCCTATTTATATTACTAGTATATATAGTTATCTATAATCCTAATACGTATTAGGTAGGTAGCTAACCTAATTTTCTCTATTTATATCTAGTAGATAAGTAATAATATTCCTTTATTTATTTCCTTACTATAGTATAGCTTATAGATAGAGAGGTAGGCTATTAAAGAGATAAGAGCGAGCGTATTATAATAGTACTACTCTGTTTTACTATACTTCTATATATTATTCTATTACTACTTAGTAGTATCGTTTATAAGATATTTAAGTACTAAGGTAAGAAGCTTCCTAGGAGATATCTCCTTAGTCTATTATATATGGAGACTATATATAATAGGGGTAGAATACCGAAGATGTTTATCGGGTTAAACTAAGAGTAGATAAAGGTAGGGGAAGAAGGGGTTAGTATAGTAAATACGGTCCGTTATAATTACTACTCTCGATATATAAGTTAAGTACGAAGCTTACTAACTAAGGGAAACCTAATATCCTATATACTAAGGAGATTCGTCCCTTCCTATACTCTACTCTATATCTATAGAGTAGTAGAGTAGACTATAGTAGAGTAGTCTATAGGTTATATAACCTATACTCTATTATTACGTAATAGTCTACCTACGGCTAACTATACTACCTATACCTATAGTACGGTAGTCTATCTAGGCGTTATTATACTATAGAGGTATTCGATCGACTATTCTATTATAGCTTTAGCTAGAACGTCTACTTATTTATTACCTTCGATTCCTAAACTAGGAACCTAATAGAAGGTAATATCGGTATATTAACTATATAGGTAGATAATTAGATTATAAATCTTCCTAAGTATCT